>BGPR01000077.1:1138728-1158870 GCA_013235015.1 Araneus ventricosus
ATATGAAGCAGCTTGAATATGCCCTTTCATTTCAAGTAGGTAAACATGAGGCCTCTCCACTAAATCCGATATGCTAGGACTTAGGATCGTCCTTTAATTGAAGCAGAACATAGACAACCACACTCTGTTTCATCAAGACAAGCTAATTAGTCGACACAACGTTGCCGATCGGCCTCCCCAACCCGTTTACGACCGATTTATTCTCAATTAAAGTGTGGCCGGGGCATTCGGGCAGTGATAATCGCTTCTCATGTGCGAGCCCACCCCGTTTAAGAGGTGCAAGGGCGAAAGGCGAGCGTCGTGCCCTTGTATCAGAAAAGGGGCGAAAGGCTGGTATTAGAAGCGTCATCTCATTTATCTCGATCATATGTGTGTTTATGCCGAGCTTTGAGCCCTAAGAGGAGGCAACCTCTGACCCAAACGTCGTAGATTTTTCAGGCTGCCTATCAGTTGCCAAATTGGGCCCTGGGGCAACCACTGAAAGTGTTGGGGAGGGTGAGTTTGAGTCGTGACTCTCGCGACTGGCAAGGTGTTCTCCTCACCCTGCCTGAAGACCATCCAGCGTTTAGCTCGGATGAGGTGGTTTTTCGAGGTACCTCACCGGGTGTTCTACGCGGATTCCCGATTTGGACCAACTTCTGCAGTCGTAGATTGTTTCTTTTGAGCGGAATTGTAGCCATGGGAGAGATGAAGACTCCTTACAAACCATACGGTACTGGATATTAATTTTATGAATCATCTGTAAGAGTTTGAAACATATCGACACTTGCTACTTACTGTGTTTAAAATAAAACTCAACATAAAATTAACAGAATACTTCCGAGATTAATATCGAGTTCAAGGTGGAATAAAACTATCTTCAGATGAATTTGGTTGGTTTTGTGCGGCTATTTTTAAATCTGACTTGATGTTAGGGTTTGTGAGGAAAGTGTTAAGGCACTATCACAACATTTCTGAGCTGTAGATTCTATAATAAAGCATAAGATCTCCTTTTAAAAACAAAATATGTTGTTTTAAATTCTAAAAGCTGTGGTTTTAACATTACGTTTTCTTTATCCAGTTCGAATTTTTCTGTGAAGGGATGATTTCTATCAAAGCTAACAAAAAATTGTTGTATTAAATGATGATGTTTAAATGGCTTTCGAGTTTTATGGCGGCTTTAATAAAGATCAAAAGCTTGCAGCCTGTTAACTGTGTAAATTATTAGATAGATTTAATACACAGATTTATGCAATCAGTCTAAACAAGTACCTAGAATAAAAATGTGACTTAAGGGCCAATTTCAAAATATTCCAATGGACTTATAAAAACTCATTCCAGTCTTAAAATACCGTTCAGTCCCCGGACAAATATTCTATTCCATATCCTTCAAATAAATTTGGTGAAAATCCGATTATGAAGTGAATAAATAAGTGAAAATGGCAGAATTTGCATACCAATGAATAAACTTATTTCCACTTTACTGGAATCGCTTTAATTTTCATTCATAAACTCAAACCATACCTCAGGAAATGTAAATATCGCGAGCAAACTTAAGCGAATCGTTCACCAATTGCGAATGAAATCCGAACCATGCTAAGAAGGCATGGTGGGGGTGGAGAAGAAGCAATGGTCAGCCCCCCCTTCCTTCTTCGTCTCCTGCACCGAAGGGCATCTCATTTCCAGGAGCCGGACTAATGAGTTCTCCTAATCAGGGGGTGAGGGGATAGAGTCCTAGAGTCTTTTCTCTCATCACTTTACCTGGACGATTCCAAAGCAAAAGAAGGCAGGCAACCAAGGGAGAAAAAAAGGAAGTAAATAAAACAATGAAAGGGTGAGGGGGACAAATAAAAAGGAAAAGCATCATCCGATCACGCACATCCTTTCGAAAAAAAGGGCCAGGAGATAGAAGGGGTGGGGTGGGGGTGATCGTGAAGAGAAACAAAAGACGTGAGGCCCTTCTTCACGCGTGATCGGATCTTGGGGAAAGTGCGCAGCGTCATTAGGGATCCAAATTACGAGGAGCCCAAGCTTAATGGAGCATCTAGAGGCGCTTAGTAACTGCTTGCTTACTTACAAGGTTGCATTTGTTTTTCACCGCCAGTGCCTCGCCGCTTAATCCATGCCAGTGCTGGTTAACAAGGATGACGTTCCTGGAGACCACGAATGGGTTGGCTCTTTGGCAGTTGCTTGGTCCGACTGAAAGGGGAATCAAGGCTTTTTAATTATCTGAGAGTTATTCCTATTAAGAAACCATTCCGTTAAGTTTGCTTGCTGTATAAATACCGTGTCCAGTGACTTAGCAAGGGTAAATAGTGTCCTGGCATAGAATTTTTTCGCTCCCACGTTATCTTGGGCCTTAAAAACATGAAATTAATGAACTAATAATTTGTCTTCAGGCAGTGGTGTGGCGACGTGTTGCAAGCGGATTCAGACAGTGGCGTAGTAAGGGTAAGTGGCGCCTGGAGGATGATAATAGAATTATGTTCGCCTCCAGTAGCCATTCCGGAACGTGATTATATATATGTGTTCGTCCCTTCATCATATTTGGTTTACTAAATTGACATACGCGCACCAATATCACATATCCCTTTGTCTGGTACCTGGGACATCAATACTCCTCTTGCCGCCTCATACCTCCCACAACCACCACCATTGCGCCACGGATCTAGATACCAAGGGTGTCAGAATTGGGTTGCGACTCGTTAATGCGTTTAATTCAATTTCGAAAACCAATTATGACGAAAAATAGCGGAAAAAAATGCTATGTCTCGGACGCCATTTACACTTACTTACCACATGCTTCACAGAACCTTCCAATACTAGCTCGCTGGGTATCTGTACACTCTAGCATCCCCACTCCATTGCTTCATCACTGATCAGTCTAAGGTAGTTAATAAAGCCAATTTTTCTGGAGACCTCGAATCTGTGCCTTTACATTTGGTTAGAAGGTGCAGTTCAATTGGGAATCAGGACCTATCAATTGGCGAGGTTAAATAGCCGAGAATAATGACTATTTAGATGCAGTCACTTCCTGTTGGAAGAGTATCTATCATTCGGTAAATTGTCTCGGTACATTAAAAATTAGATTTTATAAGTCTACAACTGTTATTGCTGATGCTAAAGAAACCTTGCCAAGTCATCTGGTAATTTCTATATTTACCAACGAACATGATATGAACAATACTGCAGAGGCTATGTGATGCCAATTATTGCTCGTAGTTAATTTTCAGAAAGAAGGAAATACTTTTAAAGGACTATCCTGGTATCAAAGATCAAGATTAATGTTAATAATCTAAATGAAAGCTGGAAAAATAAAGAAAAATCTGAAATTTAAAGCAAGAAATTATATCATTGGTTGAAATCAATGAATGCGATTCTGATCACGAGTTGTTCATGTATTCAGAATTGAAAACTGTTTTCTGTTTGGGAGGTTATATATCCTATTTTAAACTCCAAACATAACAGTTAATGTTACAATGCTTTGCTTTCATAAAAGTACACCAATATTTAGCGCTGCTAATTTTACGTTTGTATTAATTGCACCTACATAATTCAGTACACAGCAAACGATAAGACAATTCACAAAAAGGTCGTACCCATTTGCTTCCCAACTTCTTTACAGAACAAACAAACCCCTACTTCAATGTCCTTTATCGAAACTTGTAATACTTCTTTTCAGTGGACAACGAGTTTTAAGCATCTCCCCCCCAAAAAAGTATTTACTCTGTCCTGTCCTTAATTGAGGGCTCTGGCTCTTAATTTCGCTTTCTGCACGTTCTCTTCCCTCCAATCAACGCCTAAATTTCCCTTCTGTTCCTCCTTCCCGCAGCCGTTTAAAGACGACATTCGTCTTAATCGGCTTCCATAACCGAGTCGTCGCCAAGTCGCCAACTGCGCAGTTAACAGAGGTCATTAGGAGTTTCCCTCGCGAATTAAGTGTCACAGTGATTCGGGAGGACTCTTTAACCCTTTTATAAGAGAAAGCGAAATCCATCTGGCGGCGGCTAAATCTCCCTTAACCACTTTTACCCCTTTAAGGGCAGCCGATCGTTTCTGCACATTTCCCAGGGGCGTCGTCCGCCAATTGTTCCGACGGAGATTCTTCCTTTTCTGCCTGCTGCAACTACCAGCGATTAATTCAAGAGCTTCGAGAATGCAGCTTTTTATTCCGATATTTAATCGTTCATTAAAGGTTTGGGTGTCGTCTTGGATTTAATGCTGGAATTTAAATGTTGTGGATTATTTTAATAGTCTGGGTTTGGATTTCCTTTTTCTTATTTTGGCTGTTAATCGAATTTGGGAACTTCATTCTACATTTTATCTTTCATTTCCCAAGTATGCAATTACTAATGGCGATGGACAATGTTTTAATGTTAAAGAATTCAGATAGGTTAGAGAAGATTTTGATAATTTTTTGGGGAATATCTTTAAATCGCACATTCGTCGGAAGATAGTGACAACAAAAGCAAAATTAAGCTCTTATGTAGGATAATTATCTTGATTTTTTTTCTGAAATCAGGGCTCCTAAGCTGTGCGACCAAAGTGGCCTGGTAGCTTCAGGATCGGAGAGTCGCGAGACAGAGACCCGATTCCACTGGCCGTGTATCCAAACATGAAGTTCATACATCCGGAATAAATATCCTTCCGCTGGTGTGGTGTGGAAATTTGGAGAGGATTGTGATCTCGGATATTGTCCTCGTCATCTGACCACTGTTCAGAAATTACGAGACCCGTTTCCAAATAATCGAAATGTTGCTTCAAATTAGGGTGCTTATTCAATCAATCAATCATCCTTAAATTGTGAATCACGACCCCATGTGGGAACGCATATAACAATTCTGAGATCTCTAAAATTTTGAAACAGCCAATTTTTAACATATTCCTCAACATCGGTAAAGAAAAAGGGTTTTTTCATTCAGTTTAGATTTTCCGAACAACTAATTGAATTCCTTTTTTATTTATCATAATGCTTTATATTCTTATTCATTTTCCAGTTTTTGAGTGGTTGCAAAATATTTCATAGTAAATTGGGGCAAGAAAAAAAATTTCAACTTGAAAAGGGATCACGAATGGAAAAAAGTTTAAGTAGACCCGTCTTGAACAATGTAGCATATTTCTCACCAGTAATGATGTAGAATTTGGAATGCAAAGAAAATAATTCAAAATTTTTCTTCATTCTGTCATATGATTCGGTAGCGAGCGTCACTGCTTATGCAACAAGCCTTAAAAATAATTTAGGTATTAAAATCCGATAAGACTTTCCTCAGAGGCATAATGCAATTAAAATAGCATAGAATCACTTTCATAATCTTATCATAATTCCCGATTAAAAACATTTTCCTTTTAACTCACATGGCTTTTATTTTTCATTTGAATTTCAGTTTAGGGGAAGAAGTTTGCCGGACTAATTGAAAATATGTTTTCCTAAAATTTCTTCTGTTTTGACGTCGCTGATGTAAAATAAGAGATAATGGAACATTTTTCTTTTTTACTTCCCTCTTCTGACTACTCATATTTGAATAATCATGAAATTACCGCATCTTTAAATTCTTGCAAACGGAACGTAACTGTAATTTTAGTTACGTAGTTTTACATTCATAAATGAACTGTAATTTTGGCTACGTATTTGCTTACGTAGCTTTACATACGCAACTGAATAGTAATTCTGACTACTCACTAACTCGTAACTTTACGTGAGTTACTGAACTGTAATTATATCTTTCAACACACTGAATATCCAGCAATTTTCCTGTCTATTACTAGCTTTTGTTTTCTTCAAAACAAAGTTTCTTTTTGAATTCATTCAAAAGAATTTAGGGAGTCAAATATATTTAATCTCTTCAGTTGATGCATATCTGTAGAAACATTGTGATTTGAAGAACGCGATTCAATTCTTTACGAGATCGTACTTATCAACTTGTTTTCTATTCATTCACACAAAATCAAAATAAATTTTAGTTGCAGAAAATCAACGACTTAAGCTAAAACGAAATCTCAAACGCAGCATTGTTGACAATAGCTTGTTTCTGGAGATGATCAACATTGTTTTCATGTTCGTCGCTTTTGAAATGATAAGGGAAATTGTTCCTGCCGCATTCCTTTCGGTTTCAACTGGAAAACATTCGACTAATGATATCTTGTGCATGCAGCGTTGAGTTTAATCTCTATGACTAGAGATATTTTTGCACTCACCTTGGTAAACATTAAAAAAAGTAAAGAAAATTCTAGCCTAACTGCTGAAAATCATCAGTTAAAGCCACTAGTTGGCAAAGATAACCGATGTTTATGGTAAGCAACATTCACCTGTTTCAAATTAGGACTTGTTGCAGTTTTGGCAAAGAACGATGAGTGGCTATTGCGGTTTTATTATTATAGATATCACGAATATTTTACACTTGTTTGTAAAAAAATACATCTAAAATAGATCTTATTATGGTTGTTGCATGAAATCCGTCTTAGGAAAATGCATATGTAATTCCAAAGAACACTTAGTTTTCGCCGAATTATAATTTGCTTCGTTTTGATATATTTAATAAATCATGAAATTTCTCTGTTAAAGTATTTCAGCCATTTTCATTATTAACTATGAAAATTTTTAAACTATCTTGAATTTTCTAGGTTATTTTTTTTTTTAGGATACGTTCTACACAGTTCTTAACCAATTTCGAACTTATCTTTTTTTCTGGTTTAATCCTTAGATTAATTTAGATTTTTTTCAAAATGTATTCACTTTCAACCAAAAGTTTCCGAATTCTTAACAAGGCTTTTGTATCATTTAAAATTTGATGGTTAGATAAAAACAGAAAAATGTTATATAAAAAATTTCTTTACAGATTCTCATAAAAACGACAGAAAAGATTTAATGTATTCTGTGGCATTCAATGTTTTGGAAAGAAATATACTGAAATTGTTGAGAGATCGATTTTATGTAAAAGTAGATAATCATAAAAATTTTATCAGGGTACACCTGAAAAAAAGTTAGCAAGAAATAAAATGCATAATGATTTACATATAACCAATTCTTTAATCAAATTATATAATTTCTTATGAAACGATATAACTCTTGGAAAGAATTGGATAAATTATTTGTTAGATGGTATATTTAATCCTTTGTAAATGAAGAAACTGAGAAGAAATATGCTCCCTTTCTAAACAGCAGAAGACAAACATCCCCAATTAACAGCAACTCATTCCCATACAATAGACGTTTCACACAAACAATAACCTTATTTACTGTGTGGTATAATTAATTTGGAAGAAACCCGTCCTTTCTTCCCTTCCCCAGCACCCATTTTACAACACCTCTAACAAAAGATCTCGGTTTTCTCAAAAGAAAACAGCCTCATCGGGTTGGAAGGCGAGAGGAGCGAGAAAAAAAGAAGGATATGGTAAAATAACACCATGACAAGAGCGGAAAATTAAATTAGAATTAACGAGCGAGGTTATGAAGTCAAATTCACAGAACTAATAAACTCCGGTAATTAATTAATTCTTACTGCCCATGTCTGAGTGAGAGAGAGACAAAAGAGAAAAAAGAAAAATCCTAAGAAGATGAAGAAGAAGAAGAAGTAAAAAATAAATAAGCCAGAGCTGGTTCCATTAATTGGCTGCAGCACTGCGCTGTCTTAATTGACCTCATTAACACTGCCGCTCGTAAATTGGGCAAAAGTTTGGGGCTCTTTCTGTCGCCCTAATGAATTAATGAGCTCGCCTTGGACAGTTGCAGTCCCTTAATTCACGACTTTCCCCGGCTCCCAACAAGGACATTAATTTGCTAAGATGGGCTCATAGAAGATGATCAACGGGCGAATATCTTTTTTTACACGCCTTCACCTTCAACTTACTTACAGATGTCATTTTTTAACACTCTTGGATTCGCAATTATGGTTTGGGAACTAGATATATCGGAATGGCTCTCGCGACAGGACTGGATTGCTGAAAAGGTATAGGCTGCTGGGATAACCGCCGGAGTTTTGCTTGTGGATGAATTATTAATGTTCCTTGAGCTGCCGGATTAGATTTGCTTCATTAAACATTATTTCTTTCCTAGTCGAGTTTTTGTAAAATTTACTGTTGAAGGAATTTAACTCTGATTATCCATAGATGAAATTTATGTTTGGTGGGTACAAACCCTAGGAATGCTGTTTCTGAAATTATCAATCTAATTTGGTTCCCATGGTTCATACTTTAAATTTACAAAAGTTTCTGCTTAGGAGCAGTTTTCAGTAATTAGTAATTGCTTGTGACTTTGCTCATGGAAAAGGCGTTTTATTGTTATAAGTTCATTTTGTGAACGAACTGAATAATTCAATAATCATTTTAAAAATTTCTAAAATATCGTCTGGAAAGCAGGATGAAAGGCGGGCTCTTCAAGACAACAATCTGTTTTACGAAATTTATACATTGACTCTTTTTTTAAACCAATGGTATTGAAATATGAATTTCTGTTATGGCAGATTACATGTTCTTCAAAGACATTACGCCGCCAGTAATCCACGTACAGGTTATAGTACAATAAAAAGCAAAGTAAATGAAGGTTAATAAGATACTTGGAAAGGGTTTCATTCATTGTAAAATGGTTTCAAAAACTTTATTCCCCAAGCTCTTATGTTAACTATTTTCATTTTTTAAAATTCCAAATAATACATTAGTACTTTCATTTTCCTTGGGATATCATTCTTCCCGCTTTCTCGTTCTTAAGGGGAAAAATACGTAATTTTTAAGATGCGAAGCAATTGAAATTTTATTCATCCTTAATTTTAGTCCAAGTGGAAATTCAAAGTGACCTTGAGAAATATTTCTTGAAAAGTGCTAAACACATTCATACAGTAGATTCCCGGTACGAAAGTAGGACGAGTGGGCGCTATATCAAATGATCTCTATATTAAATAAACAGGGGGAAGTTATTACGAATCACTCTACTGAATCTCAATAACATACGAGTATTGTACCAATAGTACAATTTGTTGCAAAATCAGCGGATGCTACAATGCAACATTCCAGAAACAAATACAAACAGACATGAAAAGTGTGTTACCATCACAGTTAAAGTTCTTTTAACACCAGAAAACTAAATCATTAAATATCAAGAAGCTATTTAAGAATAATTCGCAAAAATGTACATTATCTGTCCTTTCTTTTACTTTTTTTGTCATGTTCCACATGATTGAATGTTTGATATGTCATCTTCTCGGAGAGAGCTCAGACAATTTTTTTCATTCCCATTCCCTTCACATTATTATTAATAATTTTTTATGGCTTTCATTTATTTCTTCCGAAATCCTTTACCATGAACAGGAATACATAGCTATATAAAATAACATATAACAACAAAGGCTGAAATATAAATGAACTGAAAGCAGTAAGGGCAGGGGTAAGGAACGAGAAATTGCATACAAATGTTTGCTAACCCCTTCATTACACTATTTCTCAGCAGCTTTATTGAAAGAAAAAAAATCCCTCAGACGGCTCAACTTTTGTTTGTTATTGATTATTTATTGAATATCCTATTATAAACGTATGCGAGATTTTTTTCCTTCAGCTTACTTTTTAGCTAGTTTAATATTTTCTCCGATTTGGTTGTCAAGGAGACAGCATATTTTGCTCATTTTTTTTTCTAGATTTTGTTTCATTTTTTTCTCGGCTGTCGAGTTTATAAATCTATAAAAAATGCTTCTGCATCATTGATTAATTTTTACCATAAATGTGTTGAGGAAATATGTAATAGCATGTAATAGTAAACGTATTTCAAATTCGTTCAAGCAATGAAAAGAAACCATTCAGCTTTTTCAGATCCTTATTTTTCAATTTTCGGTTTGCATTTTTTTTTTTGGTTTAAAGGCCTTAAAAGCTTTTGCATATATTTTGTTTTTGTGCTAAAAGATTATCAATGAAACCTACAAATTCTCAAATGTTTTATCTTCAAAAAGCAAAAAAAGAACTGAAATATTTAAATTTAAAATAATTCATTTTACAACTATTCCATTCTTGTAATAAAATTTTAAAACTTCTTTTTAAATTTTTTTCGCAAATATTTGGCGAAATAAAATAAGTTTTTTGTTATTACTTTATTTATATAATCACCGGTAAATTGTCAATATTATTCCTAGAAGATTACTTTTAAAAATCATTTTTCACAAATAAAGTGGATTAAATTTACTATTTTAAATGCTGCTCATTACGTGAAGTCAAATGAGTTTTGTATCAACATAACATTTTCTTTTTATTCTTAAAATTTTAAAAGGCTTTTAGACTTACCCTTGAATAATTCGAAAATTTATATCATAATTCATTTGTAAAAATAACAATTTAAATCACCCAATTACAAATCTTCAACTTACAATATTCATAAAATAAAACTTAACAAATCTTATAAAAATTAGCAAACGTTTTTATTTCACACATAACATTTAATTGCAAAATTTATATGAAAAAGGAAAGTACAGGAATATTTTCAGCGCTTACTGATAGGAATTTACACTATCAAAAATATACATAAAGCAAAATATGACCGATAATTCTTTTCAAATTTTTTCAACCATCATTATTTCATGCGTTTTGGTATGTTCTATAATGCCGAAAGAAAGTTTTCCAAATTCCGTATTCTTAGCATTAAAATAATAGCAAGAGAAAGAAGATAGTCAAAACGGAAATTTCTAGTCATTATTCTTGAAATATAATGGTACTCCAACAAAGAAATAAAAACCGATACCAGGAACGTTAAGTTCAAGACTAGAAATCCCATAATGCTTTGCGAAATAAGCGACAGAGGTCGTCACAAAAACGAAAAAAAATGTACACAAATCTTACCGATTCTAGAAGTCACGAAAAATAAGTTTCTCTTCAAATTGAAACAAATGGCAATGAATTCACATTTTTTTCTTAACTTCCACTTCTCGTCACTCGAAAAAGGAATGAGTTGAAATTTCAAATATGTTCCCTCTTTTTTTCCCGTTGATAAAAAAATGGCAGCACGAAAGAAAAAAAATCACGTGATTGTGGTAGAAAAGGCTGCAGTTCTCGATTCTCAGTTCAGTTTCTGAAGAACGAATCTAACTGATGACGTAGATGCTGTCGTAATTTTTATTTAAACCAGGAGTGATTATCCGACAAGTCTAGTTAATGAACATGGACTTCGATCACTCCGGAAGCTTTTTGCTTGGGATTCTTTCCTTCATTTTTTTTCCACCTGCTTTTTTATTTTCCGTTTTATTTTCCCCCCTTTTCTTGCAGTTTCTTTCTTTCCCCTTCACCATCCCTGTTATAGTACCGCTGCTTTTTCAAAGTTTTTTTCAAAGCCAAGAAATTTAATGATCTGGTTTGGAAACTGATGATCAAAGGAGTTATTTCTAATGAAGCATGTTTCTAGAACCGCTTTTCCTTAGGTTTTTAAAGAAATTGGACGAACGGGTTTTTCGGGGGGGTGGGTGGTGGTGGAAGAATAAGGTGGGTGGAGGGAAAAAGAATGTAAGGAATGCATACTTTTTTGTATTAAAAAGAAGATAATTTTTTTTCCAGCAGTGTTATTTTTTTGTATCTGTGATATATCTTTTTCTGTCTCTCATCAATGTATAAGTATCTTGTTTTAAAGTACCACCATCAACACAGACATCATTGACTGGGTCTCATTTGTCTTACATTTTTTAAGTCTTTTCTTGTAATAAATATCAAACCCATCGATATAAAGATAGAAATAAATGAATGCTTTCATTTTTTTTTCTTTTCCTCCCTCTTGCAAATTATGCTGATTTTAAATTTATGGAAACCCGGATTGATAAATTATCGCAAATTACTGCAGATATTTTTAAGGGCATGTCTTTATTATCTGGGATTGTGTCAGCTCATATTTTATCAGTAAAGGATGGGGTTTCGATTTCATATAAGGATTATTTCGAAAATTTCTTATTAATTAAAAAGGTTAGGAAAATTTCGTATTAATTAAAAAGGTTAGGAAAATTTCGTATTAATTAAAAAGGTTAGGAAAATTTCTTATTAATTAAAAAAGGTTTTCCTAACGTTTGTATTTTAAGAAACATCGAATCAAAAATGCGAAAAAACATATTAAAATCTCGTAAAATATTATTTAATTTTTTTCAGAAAATAATATATTATTTAAATATTAATTTTTTTTATAACTTGTATGCTCATGGAAATTAACGCTTTTGTATACAAGCTTCAAATATTCTTGCAAAATGAATATTAATTGTGGTATAGTTATAAAAAAGCGTTGTTTCAAATTATCTTTATATTGAGTGACATCTAGTATTGCAGTGAATAAAGAGTTCGGGTATTTCGATCGTTACTTTGGATGGTTGCTAAATCAAGATTTGCTGTAATGCGAATACACCACAATGGACATTTAAAAATTATTGATTTATCACAAAATAACTCTTCCAATACCAGTCTCTTCGAGAGAATAGCAAGTAGAAGTCTTATAATCTCTATAATTGTCCCACGATTCCTTATAATCTCTATAATTGTTCCACGTTAATATAACGTCTTTTTTAACGATCTATTGGGAATCAATACAAATTCTTGACAATTCACATTTCGAAAATTGTTTCAAATATTGCTTCTGAAATAATTATTTTTGTAATTACTTTATATAAATAACCCATCCAAATTCTGTTCAAGTATTTTGTTGCAACTTTCGATGAATTTATGATTTCCAGTAATCAATCGAAACTATGGAAAAGGCAAGTGATATCCTGGATATTCAGCACAAAAAATATCTTGAAGTAAACGTTTTTACAGAATTATAATTGCATTCAGTTTATACGAAACACGTTGGACGTTCAGGACTTTAGGGTTAGATAAAGATTCTTGTTATTTAAGATACGAGCCGTAATAAAGGATACATTCTGGAAAGTTCCTATCACGAATTTTCTGCTTTAAACTTCACACAATAAAGCACGAAGATGAAAACTGTTAACACACACACGCTGAATTAGTTTTTTCCTTGCCTTTATTTGTACCAACATCGTAAGCATTAAAGTGTAGAAATTAAAGCGGTTCGATAAAGAGCTTAGATAAGTTCTAAGTTGTTGTCCGGAGTCTTGATGGACGATGATGAATTGTTGAAGTTAATTATCCCAAGTCATTTAAAGAAAAAGAAATTGCAACGGCGTTACTCGAAAAGGACTGTTTTTGGGTAAATTACCGGACGATATCCGGCATGCTACATTTGGCATTTAATAGAGACTTATCTGTTACGTGTGTTACATCTTATTCCTCTTGATCTGATCTTTAGAAAGGATAGAGTACAGGCGATAACAATGAATTCCCGCCTTTTTGTGAAAGTTCTTTCTTTTTTCGAACGCTGGTTTTTTCTAAAATTGTTAAGATAAGTCATGAAATGAGAAATAAAAAGGTTTCTTCTTTCTACTGGATGAAAGATATAGCTTTTTGAAATTGGGGTCTTTCCTGGGATGGATAATTTGAACTTGTGTCCGAGATATTTAAGATAGCAGATTCCGTGTGATACGAGAGCTTTTTCGAAACTGGATTTTAATTGAACTCTTCTCTTCGGTGATAGAACTTTTGAGTTTATATTTTGGTTTACTTGTTCTGGATGTTTTTTTAAATGGTGAAATGCGAAATCTTCTCGAGTAATTTTCACACGGGAATCTTATCATGAGACACGAAATTCAATCACGGTGATTTTTAGATCAGAATATTTGAGTTGCAAACTTTTTCTTGGTAAATTTTGGCATGATTTAATGGGCTGAATGTACCGTTGAGATATCAAAAATTTTAACGCAAATATGGTTTTTAATTTATATTGAACATCTAAAAATCTGCCAGTTTAAGCGCTTTTTGATATCCTTTAAGAATTAGAAAGAGACTTAATATATATCTATATCTTTTATTCAATGTCTATTAATAGAAATGAGATTTCTTCTCACTCCGATTTCTCTTGAAATTAAAGTAATTTTCTATTAACTTCCGAATGATCTATAATTTAAATAAGTTTAACTCAATAGCATTTCGTGTTGTGAAGAATTAGAAATTAATGTTTCCAATGGAAAAATGACAAACAGCACATCCAGTAACATAAGAATGTAGTATGATGTTGTGTGATATTCATGTAGTATTATTTCTTTCAATATTCCTCAGTTTTTTATTATTTTAATAAGTGTATTTTAATAGCATTTTGACCATCGTATCCTTACACCCATTTAAATAGACCTGAATATGATTATAACATATTTAAAAGTAATTAATATATTAGAGTATATTTAGTTTTAAACACTGGTAATTGAATTTCTGTGTTTTGAAATTATAAATTCAAAAATAAATTAATTTGATTTCGTGGTGTTCTTTCTACAGATTTAAGACACGAAGAAACATTTATTGTGTCATTCATCGGTTATACGATAGCTCATAGCTTTTTGTCTGCTGGCGACTTGAGTAATCAATGGCTATCAGTGGCGTATCAAAGCTTAGTGTCGCTCCGGGAATAGTACTGTTTTCGTCCCCCGTCATATTTGGAGTTATAAAGGGAAATGGACCAAAATTTCTTCTTTGGGACACCCCCTGGAATTAGCACCCGAGGCATTTACCTCAACCCCTTGTCCCCTGTCGCTACGCCACTGCTGATTATACTAGGCATATCTGTTGTGACTGGTAAATGCCTGTGTCATGAAGCTGGTAAATGTCAGTGTCAGAGATAAGAGAAAAAAAAATGTTTTTTCTTTCTTCGGAACCCCCCTGCGATTAGAACCCGTGGCATTTACCCAACCCCTTGCCCCCCTGTCACTACGCCCTTGCTGACTATAGTTGTCGTACCTACTGCAAACAGTAACTGCAAGTGCCATGAAATTACAGAGACATGAGCGAAAAATTTATTACTATTTTTTCTTTGGGACGACCCTTGAAATAAGCAGCCGAGGCATCTACCCCACCCTTTGTGTCCTGTCGCTACGCCACTATGAACTATATTTTCATACCTATTGTAATTAGCAACGGGCAAAGCAGATTTAAGCAAAAGAACATAAAGATACAATCTCTGTGCTTCAAGTAACGTTATTACTTATGCACACGATCAAAATGCCTTACATATTACGTAAAATGCTGTGGTGCCATTTCAGAGAACTTAAGATTATGAATAATTCTTCGAGTATATTCTCCCCAGAGAGAAGCAAAGTCATCGGAATTGCTAGCGTTTTAAAAAGCATTAACGAGGAAAACAATAGCACTTCAATAATTTGCATAGTTGCTCCTTTTGGAGGGCTACCTTCCCAGACGAAGCATTTTCTGCTAGAAAGCTTTCGAACCTTGTGTTCTTCAAGTATTGATTATTAGATAAAGTTGTCTCGCTATTCAATTAACTAATAATCTACTCTAATTACTAAGAACGGCTTTTCTATGAAATTATAAAGACATTAGCAAGTTAAATTTTCATTTGTACGAAGGATTGGTGCAAATTAGGAAATAACTCAGCTTTCATATGCAGGAAAATGCATTTTTTTTACTTTTCATTCTGATTTAATTTAATAATATCAGTAGATGGTGAGATTTATTCTACGAATAGACGCCAACATATTCAGAATATTAGTCATAAATAATATTTATTATAATATACTACAAATGATGAAACACTGTATTATATATTTATGATGAGCGATTATGATTATCTATATTTTCTCTTTCTGAATCGAAATTAATTAATAAATTAATGATGTGACCTTTTCGTTTAAAAGATTCTGTCTATACCCACAATGAAGAAAATATATAGAAAATAATGCATCTAATACGTGAGTGTACCGCTTTCAACCACTAAATATGTTTTTCATTATTCAAGTATTAAAATAAAATCTGTCTCTCTGTATATATATATATATATATACTAGCCGCCTTCGGCGACCAGCTTGTTCCCCGGGAATATAATTTCAATTGAATCTTGCATCATTTTATATTCATGATTCCCTTAACAACGTAAGCAGTCGTAATAGATATTTAACCCATGTTCTTTCAGTAGCCTTGCACTTGTTCTGTTCATTATCTACATAAATGTCCCTAATGGAGTCAAATAACTGACCATGTCATGTAACATCTAATTGCAAGTTGTCAGCGCCATTTTCACTTTCTAATTCCTGTTGCAAAATATGCATTTGATTTCAACAATAAAATGGCGCAATACATTTTATTTCCAGCGGCATGTTTGCTGAATTAAAATATGCTGAAAAAAAGAATGGAAACATAGCAGCCACAATCATTCACCTTACTGGATATATTTCTTCATATACCCAAAATCTCAGAGAGCTTGGTTTACAGATTCCACAAAAATTTTAATGAAATAAAATATAAAAGCAAAATATATATGGATATTAGCTCAGCTTTAAACAACGAAAGAGAAACATGCAATTAAATATTAGTTTAAACAATGAAGACGCTTTGAATTAATAGCGTTGCAACAATAAAAAGTATTGCAGTAAATTATGCCAAAAATATTTTTAAAAATTTATTAAAATTATAAAAAAAATTATACGGTTACTTAATTGATATAATTGAAAAGGTAATTTTTTGCACTTTCAGATGGTGTAAAAACGATTTTTGTGCTGTAATCTGCTCGGAAGTTATCAGATAAAAACGTCAAAAATTCGCTTGATTTTTAATTAATGAAAATTCTAATTAAAATTTCAAAAAAGGTCTCCGAGGTGCACATTCCCACACTCAAAGTATGTTTGTGCCGAATTTCGTAGTTCTAGGCCCAGTGGTCTGCCCTTTAGAGCGCCAACACACAGAGAGACACACATTCTCCTTTATTATTAGTAGAGATATTATTTTATTAATTTTGTATTTTATTCGAGTGCCTTTTGTAAAGAGTCACATAATTTATTATTATATATTAATTGTCATTAACACTTAAGTAATAAATAAAAATAACGATACTAAATAACAATAAATGCGCCGCGCGAATTCAGTTCTGGAATCCTTTGCGCATCTCTTAGAAGGGGAGAGGACTTGATCTCGCAGCATGGCGTAGAACAACAGGCAGTTAGATGTCAGCTGACACGTGCAGTTACGTTTTTCATGAACTGTAACGTCACGTGAGTTGATTCCATTGAGAAATGTAATCCTTCATTAAATACTTTAATCGGATAAAATCCACGATAACTAGTTTCGAACTTTAGTGATTCAGTTCATAAAGCTAATCGGTTTAAATTTCTATTCCCATAACTGCTGCCACTTATTTGAGCATTATATAAACTTACTTTTAACCGATATTCAACATAGTCAATATTTGTTCACTTTGCTCTAATGTTTACTAACTTCACAATGTTTGCCGTAGCATTCCACCACACTTCAAAGATAGCTCCTTAAATACCCATCTAAAGAGGGGGGAAAAATGGCTCACTGGTTCATCCTGAACTAGTTCTGGCCTTCTATTATTTGCTTAGTTCCACTAGGCATATTCACTAGATAAACATACTCTTCGCGACTCATTTTGAAAACTCAGGAGGGTAGGAATATTTTTTTTGTTGTTGTTCTCCTTGCATTATAAAGAATTCATGTTAATAAAAACGTAAGAAGTAGAACCTAAAAAAAAGTAAATAAATATCGCAAATAAAAAAATACTACTCGACAGAGAAAGAGAGAAATGAGCCATTTTGCAGAGAAAAACGAAAAGAGAAAAAAAATGTTGATCCACTTTTTGTTGTACACTCCCGAACGGGTAGAGTAAAAAAAAAATACCCCCCAAAAGGGGTAGGGGGGGGGAGAAGGACATAAAATATCATAAAGCATCTCAGATCAAGGGAGATGTTACAATGGTTTCAAAATATGGTCTTCTATAGATAAAAGAGAATAGCGTAGCAGTCAGTGAGGATGACATACTCTCAAGCCCATTTGGAGTCCCTTTCCCCCCCTTTTAATGATTAATCTGTTTCATTTTTCCTCCTGAGGGAAAAAAAGGGAAAATTCTGCTGGAAATAAGTTACGTTTTCTTCAGTGGCAGCATGTATATTCAAATCAGCTGGAGAAAAAGATACTACAGTAAAAAGTAAAAAACGACGGAACTGCTCCGGTATGATTGCTCTTTTTAAAGATACTTCTTCGAGGTTTCTTCTTCTTTTCTTTCATTTTTTGTAATGAATGCCTCATTTATAAGATATTTAAGTCAAAGCTCTCAAAATTAGTCCGGTAGAGCATTAAATTGAGCGATAAAGGAAATAGTTTTTAATCAATTTTGACACTTGTAGACGCATTTTGGGTGAAACTGGTAAGCATTCTTTTTTTAATTGTGTGCATCGCTCTTATCTTTATTTTTTTATCGTTCTCTATCGGTGTAAATAAGTCACTTAGAGCTCAAAAACATCATTTAAAATATCTTAATAATGCTTCCAAAAACTATTTCGAGAAGTTGGATTAGCAAGTTTTGAAATACAATATTAGAAAAAAAAATTATATATATTTTTTTCAAATTATTTATTTGTAAGTTCATAGCCTAACAAATAAGCTTACGTTCTCCATTTTTTTTTAGAAAATAACGTAAAATGTTTGAAGATTTACGCTTAATGAATGCATAAAATCCTAATAATGCATATAATGCTTAACCCTAAATGACTGCATAAAATCATTTTCTTTCAAAAATTATGTTTGAGTATGTTTTAATGAAACAATGTCCCACATTCATTGCATTATACCAATCATTAAGAACTGGGTTTTATTTGACAGCGTAAAATTTTTTATTAATTCTGTCAAATTTCACAGACCTGATATAAATATAAATACTTTCTTAAAACATGTTGTTTGTTATCTTCTTTTGATAAAGTGCGCAGGGGAAAAAATGAGCTTCCACCTTCAGCTGAATGTTACTTTTTTTATGTCCTGAAGTAGTTTGCAAATTGAATGTTGGTGCAATCATAAAATGTTTGATTTTTTTTTGCTACTTTTTTGTAATACTTTCTTCTTATCTCACAAAAAATATTGGCCGTTATAAAATTATTCGTTAACTTTTGTAATTAGTTATCAATGAATCTTTTTCCAAACTTGGTAATAAGGCTGTTTTTGAAAACAATTTTCGATTCTATGAAACACCATTTCTATTCTGTTTTCAGTTAATGAAGGTATATGTAGAAATCAGAATACAAATTATTGCTGAAATGAATTAAATACGAGATTCTTTTCAAATATGCATTATCATATTTCTTCAATATGAGGTATTATTATTAGAACAACTATTAGGGAAGCTGAATCCCGGATTATTCTCAGAATCTCATCAGTTTTTTTTCATCACTTGCCTTTCTCTTCCAAAAAAGCATCTGCGAAGCGATGGCCAACACTAAGTGGTCAATAATCGATATCTTGTCCGAACGTAATCGAAAACCATACGTGCTGATTACCCTGTTGTTTGTAAACATGAATATGCGAATTCCGGCACTGTCCATTCAGCAACATCTTCTCATATTCTGCTCTGGATAATGCGTCACGTGATGAATCATAATCCGGGGGAAATGATGGAACACCCCGTCACACCGTTGTCATGGTAACCCGATTATGATAGCAGCAACCCTCCCTCCTTCACACACACTTTCCGCTAAAAGAACAACAGCGACGTAATAACGAAAAAAAAAAAAAATTTTTTTTTTCTTTTCTTTCTAGTAAGCAATAGGATTTTTTTTTTTCATCCCCTCATCCCTTCTGAGGGCGCAACCACCAGGAAGAGGAAGATCTTTGTGCCTCATTGGTTAAGACTCAAGCTCTACCCCCCATACCTTCCACCCCCCGATTTGGTCAGTATTTGGTCAGCTAAAAAAGGAACAGACAAGGGGGGAGGGGAGGGGGAGGATAGGCTGTGGCGAGATGAAAGATGAAAAATAAGCATATGCCATGCTCTTCTTTACCTAAAAAAAAGCGTAACGGTAAAGAAAAAAAAGCAGATAATAATAATGATAAAAGTCGCCAGAATAAACTAATGGATGGAGCGTAGGGGGGTGGTTGAGTGCTGAGGACTAATTCGGGTCATCAGTCTCTGATGATCGAACGACCAGATCGTAATTTCTTCCATCGATGATAATTTGAGGCAGGGATAGTCGCTCGTAGTGAAAGAACGTAAGATCGCAGACAGTTTTGGAAGAAAATTAATTAGTTTATTTTTATCTTATTAAGAAAAGCATATTTGATGGATTTTCCGACATTTCATTTTTTATTTATATT
>BGPR01000077.1:1158880-1172982 GCA_013235015.1 Araneus ventricosus
GGTTGCAACTTTTTAGCTACAGTGTTCGTAAAAGTAATTTTTAATGGATATTAGATACCGATTTCTCGGCTATATAAATACAATCATCGTCCATCCTGAATTCATGTAATCTATATTTCAAGCAAACCTCACACAAAAATCTACACAGTTATACGATTTAAGTAATTAATTCTAATCGTTACGTTCAATATCAGTATTTAGAAAGTTATTGTAAATTGAAAACAGTTATGGTAAATTCTTTATAAGTCACTAATCTTCTTGTAGTATTCTAATTACAGTGTCCGTAAAAGTAATGTTTAATGAATATTAGATATCCGATTTGCACGGCTATATAATTAAATCATGGTCCATCCTGAATTCATGTAATCTGGTCGTACTGCACTTTACTGACTGAAAGATGTGCAAAACGCATGTGTATGGGCCTCCTCTTTTGAATGTATCAACTAAATTCATTTTGAAATGACACAGTAGAAATTATCCCCCCCCCCCCAAGGAAGTCATTATGGGAGTAACAAGGCATTGATTTTTCCTGCTAAAATTAATGTTTTTGCAATTCTCCTTCCGGGCGAAACAATAAAACCCAACCAAGGTCATCTTTCATTAATTAATTAGATTTCCAGACAGAATAAAAACTATTTACAAGAATTAATACGTCCTGTGATTAAAATGTGACACGTGTATAAATTATAAATACTGTCCAGGATTGATGTTGAAACTTTACGCCATGTTTTTATATGAGTTCTTACATGTCGAAGACTTTTTGTATAGAAGTAATTAGATTTCGAGACCGATAACGAACCATTAATTATTGTTTCGCAAATTAAGTAATTAACCATTGATGAATGAATAGGACACATAATGAAGTACAAAAATAATGATGACGTGTATTAAGTGCTTTGATCGTTTATCTTTAAGTCAGGATGCTCAATATAATAAAAAATCCAGATTAAAAAAATAATAGTATGAATGTGATAATAATAAATTTCCTTAGAGTTTACTATGCTTTGATAGCAAAGAAGGAATTCAAACTGTATTTTTATACATTTAAAATAACTTTTTTATTGTAAATTTTAATGTGGTTTTTTTATCGTAATATTTATGAAATTTTTATGTTAGAAATTCATTGTTATCTTTGCATGTTAGTCTATTATTTATATTTCCAGGGAGTTATATTTTAAAAAGTAATAAATAAAGCAAAATAAAAACCAACCACCTGAAAAAAATGTGAAATAATTGAATTCTTCCACATCAATATTTTTTATCACAGTTCACTCAAATAGAAACTTTAATCATCGATAAATTGTACTTTTAATTTCCACACTTGACCGACGCTCATAGGATGATTTAGGGCTTGTGGCGAATAGTTTTCATATAACCGTGGCGTGTCAAAAATGGCATTAAGAAAAACCTCATATACGCACGGTTTATTACGTTCCCAGAAGAGACTTTTTTTTTTCGGACCTTTTCTGTATGTGCGTAGTGGTTGCCACTCACAAAAAAGAAATACCAATAATTTGTCGGAAAGACAACTCAAAGAATTCGTCTGTTTTCTTTTGTCCTTTTCATACACAGAGAGCTAAAGATTTAATTCTTTTTTTCTTCTTTTTTTTGTCTCTCTCTCTCTCTTTCTCTACTATCTTTATTTATTTTTCTCCTTTTATGTGTTTATTTCATTTTATTTATCTGGTTTTCTGTTCCTTCATACTTGTGTGATTTCTGTGAGCTCATGCAGAAAAAGATGTTTCGCAGAAAATCTCCTCCCCTAACCATCTAGATTTTTCCTTTTTTGTGTGTGTGTTATTTATAAATAACTGTGGGCCAAGGGACCCCAGGTAGAAACACACACACACACTCGATGCGACGAACGACGAAGGCCAAACTAGATTTTTTTGCATGCTTCAACTGTTACTCAGTTTTCGAAAATGCAAACAACTTATTTTAATGTTGTTTCAGAGAGTAATTTTATTTATTTTTTCGTCCGGATGGGTTTTGCTGCAGATGGTTTTCATTGCTAAGGGAGATGGTTTGGTGTGAAAAATAAAATAATGAAAAATAAAAGCAATGGAAAGAAAGTTATACTTTCTGCCTTGATGGCGAAACAATCAATGGACTGAGAATACAATTCCAGATTCTTTTTTTTTTTTTTTTTGTTCCCTCTCTTTCCCGCCTTCCATAGTTTTCGAACTTTTCAACATTCATTGCTTGTCTTGCTTTGGTTAGCCAAAGGTATTTTGAATTCATAGTTGACTCTAAAAGAGTAATTATTTGGTTTATTTAAATAAAAAAGAATTGTGCTCAAAATGTTTTTCGTTTTGGAATCGTGATTTAGATTGTTATCTTTAAAAAAAGAAGAAAAAGAAATTTAAGTAGGGAATACCGAATTGTGATGCTCACGTATTGAATTTGTTTATTCCAGTATTTTGCAACAAATAACCACTAAAGTTCGCTTAACCTTGCAAGTAATCACTTCATTGCTTTTAAGAATTCTGTAAATCAGAGATATTTTGAATACTTTATTGATTTTAAAAAGTAATGTTTGGTCTATGAGGAGATAAGAATTATTTTATTTATTTACACAGTTTATGATCTCACGTTTTTAAAAGGGAAGAAAAACAGCACCCAATTAATTTTCGAGAATTTTGAAGCTCAAAAATAAATTCCTTCCATGACCATTAAAAAAAGCGTTTTAAAATGTTCAGTTTAAGACAAAGTTAGGTTTCTCGCTACTTGTTATGTTTACCTTAAATGCAGTTTAAGTAATTTTTGAAACATATTTGCATATTAATATCTAATTGAAAAACAGCGCCAAATTAATTTTCGAACTTTGTAGCTCAAAAAGAAATTCTTTCCATTACCATTCGAAAATGCTTTTAAAATGCTTAGTTAAAAACAAAGTTTAGAATACCATTTTTGTTTTGTTTACATTAAATTACGTATAATTGTAAAATGCATTTTTGAAACACGTTTTTATTTTATTATCTCATTTAACTCATTAAGTTTTTCAGTTTTACATGAAAGCAATTTTTGAAACATGTTTGCATTTTAATATTTAATTGATAACATTTAACTAATTAAAATTCTCCAAAGCGTGTCCTTTAGCTTAAAACGGAGAAAATTTTTTATCTCACAGAAATTGCTCTCATTTCCCTAATATTTTCATGTATAGTATTTTGCGAAATCATAATTGTAGAAAATTTTTTGCATTAAAAATAAATAGCTAAAAACAAATTTAGTAAGAGATGCTTTAAGATAATATACCGTAAGATATAACTTAACAGGATCAATATATTTTATAGACAGTTTTTATTTTACATATATGTTAAAAACGTAAAAACTACAAAATTATTGAATTATAATACATGTATTAAAATATAACATTTTTCTTTAAATGCTACCTACACCTTTTCTTTATCTGTCATTTTATAATCTACGATTCAGAAAATCAAGACGAATTAAAATTGGCGCCAACAATGTATCTATATTCTTTCCACGAATTTTATTTGAATTACAAACGCAAAATTTGATAATCTTACTCAAGATTTGTTAAAAAAATCGTGGATGAAATTCCAAAGATGTGTTGAGGCAAGTATTGGTAGATTGGATAAATGCGTAAGTCTGAATTTCAATTGGATGCTGAGCATTAGCACGCTCATGGCTTCTGTATGAATCGCATACCTTAAACTTGAATGAAGCTGCAAAATTAGGATGAAATGAGAATGGGATTTTCATGAATAAAACAATTTCATTCAGAAGAATACATTATAGAAGATTTTCATCCCCATGGCTTTATTTTAGGTTATTGATTGTTAAACTGTTTGCTTCTAGATTCTTACGATTTTTATAACCTCGATACATTTGAACCCACCGAGGCTTCATTCAGACGTATCTCTTGATTTTTTTTCAAATAAACAAAATACATTAAAATTTAATAATTGTTTTAATTCCTTTTCTGCGGATTAAATTATTCAACTCTCTCAGATATCCATGCCAATGAATTTAAAAGGAATTCATGAATTAAATATCTAAGGATAATTCAGTATTAGAACATTACTTAGTAATTTGCTTAATACAAAGTTTCATCCGCAAATGTTTAGATTTTAGAAGAAAAAAAAATTAGAATTTTTTTCCTTCTGAGACACGAAAAGGAAGGCTTTTTCCTAACTAGCAGCTAATAATCCATAATATTTTTATGCTTAACAAAATTATTTTCAACACTGCAAAGTTCCTTAGAATAGATTAATTTTTAAGTCAAACAGACCAAGTGTTCGACAAAATTCTAATGAAATATTCTAATCAGAGTGGTTTTTAAAAAATATTATTTAGGTGTAGAATCCGACTTCAATTATTATCAAAATTTTTGCAACTCCAAACTTTTTCTCCACGCTCCAACTTCGGTTAAGTACTCATATTTCAAGGATATTTCTTTAAAGCAATCTATTATAAAGATGAGACACTACTTTTAATGTTCATTTATTTAGTTACTGACTCCTTATACAAGGAAATAAATTACTATCCTATGCCCGCCAACTATTTGTTCTAATTCAAAATCGCGTTTTATCCGTCTGGTTTTATTTCTTTACAAATTTCATTTACCGGAAAATCACCTTTATTGAAACAGCGGATATTACTCATGGGTATAAGAACTGGATCGAAAGAGCCTTTTTCCTTCATTTTGCTCCCTGCAATCATCACAAAAGCAGTTAAATATGTTTAAGTACAATAAAAACAAATGAATCTCTGATTAAAAAGTTTCGACCGGCAGATGTTCATTTCTATGAAAGCAGCAGGAACTGAAACTAAGTACTTTTATTTATTTATTTTCTCTGACAGACATCTTAACACTTAATAGACATTAACAAATAAAACGTGCCACGAAATTTCTACATTTTCATTGAATTTCGTTTTTCATTAAGTGCTGTGCAAATAAGTTTCGATGAAAACAGGTGAAATATATATGCGTTTGATATAAGAGTCGTAATGGACAATTTGACGAGTCCAGGCATAATTTCTAGTAAACTTTTATGTTCAAGCAGCAGATTAAACTTTTTCGCATGGGTACCTTGAGAAAATTTTCTTATATTTAATGCTTTGAAATAAGGACATTTAGTTTGATGTTTTATAAATAAACATTTCTAAAATAAAGTTTCGGAAATCATTCTATAATTTTTTATTTTTCACACTTTTGCTTATCTCTAGTTGTGACATTTAGAAGGATAATTGTTAATTAAAATAAATTATTAAATTAAAAATTCTTGAAGAAAGATTTCATTGAGCTTTTAAATACGCGAATTTATTATTTTGACATTCTTAACTGATATATTATACATCCGAGTTGAAGGGAACTGATTCATCATTATTTGACAGTGTTGTGCCAGAAGTGAAAAAATTTATTTATTTAAGGTTAAAAAAATATATGTGTAATTTAGGAAAAATATAAATCTCCATGGTTAAAAAATTAACCAATTGTGTTTGCAAAAAAAGTTTAATGAAAACTAATAATTAAGTCATAAATTACATTAGTATGATAGGTTTAAAAATTAATTATAGTATAAAATTGAACAAAATGAATTCTGATTCATAATTGCTTTACAAAAAGTCAAGGCTTATTAATAATTTAGAATTTTCTTGATACTGATTTATAAAACCTAAACATATTGATAAAAAATTAATCTCTTTATTGATTAATAAATCTTTTTCGTTTAATATTTAATATAAAAATCAAATTAATGATATTTTCGAGACTAATATTTTGCGGTTTAAAACATTTCAGATGAAGCGAAAATCTTGATTTTGGTGATAATGCATGTTAATTTGCTTCAAATAATTTTTTGAAATATACCCCGATTCTGTCACAATTAAACGTACTTCAAAATAGATTTGAAATGCGTTTTAAACTGTGTTCTTTTGTTTCACTATTTTGTAGCAACTATCTGAAACAACAAAAGTCGATATCAACCACTTAAAATTTGAATTTTAAAATTTCCCCAAACCACGGGAATCCGTTTGAAAAATACTGGGTTTCAGTCACCGCGCTGTGGTCTTTCAAACAATCCGGAACCGTCCCTTGATAGCCCGTCTTTCGTAGAATTTATTCTGAGATTTATTAAAACGAAAATCTTGATTTTTGTCATACTGTATGCTCTTTTGTTTCAAATAATATTTTTAATACACTTCCGATGTTAAAGCAATCCTTCAAAATAGATTTGAAATAACTTTTAAATTTTGTTCTTGCGTTTCGCTATTTTATGGCAATTGTTTAAAAGAACAAAAGTCTACATCAACCACTCAAAATTTGAATTTTAAAATTTCCCCAAACCACAGGAATCTGTTTGAAAAACGCTGGGTCTCAGTCACCGCGTCTGGAACCATCCCACTGATAGTTGACAGACAGCTCGTAGAATTTGTTGAAGCGCCGTATTATTAGGAAGAATTATTAATGAAATTACATCTTTATACTTTTGTCCGGAATGGCAAGCGAATTACAGAAAATAGATTTGAAATACCTTTAAAAGTTTTTTTCTTTTATTTCACTATTTTCTGAATCTGTTTAAAAGAACAAAAGTCGATATCAACCACTCAAAATTTGAATTTTAAAATTTCCCCAAACCACGAGAATCTGTTTGAAAAACACTATGTCTCAGTCACCGCGTCCGGAACCATCCCACTGATAGTTGACAGACAGCTCGTAGAATTTGTTGAAGCGCCGTATTATTAGGAAGAATTATTAATGAAATTACATCTTTACTTTTGTCCGGAATGGCAAGCGAATTACAGAAAATAGATTTGAAATACCTTTAAAGTTTTTTCTTTTGTTTCACTATTTTCTGGCAACTGTTTAAAAGAACAAAAGTCGATATAAACCACTCAAAATTTGAATTTTAAAATTTCCCCAAACCACGGGAATCTGTTTGAAAGACACTGGGTTTCAGTCAACGCGCTGTGGTCTTTCAAACAATCCGGAACCGTCCCATTGACAGCCGGTCGCTCGTAGAATTTATTCACGCGCCGTATTATTAGCGAGAATTATTAATGAAATTACATCCTTACTTTTGTCCGGAATGCCAAGCGAATTGCATACAAGGGCGTCTCGCTCTGGCAAACGTATTCATCGAACAATCGGAAACAATAGGTTTACATCGCGCTTGCAGCCTGCTAAACGGAATACGTTGCAGTTTCCGGGCGGAGAGGTGTTGGGATCCATTGTGTTCAAGGTCGCCAACCTTGACTCGGCTAAAGAGGAGCCGAATTTGATTTGATATGCAGGGATAAAAAAAATCGAGTTATTGATTTAATGGCGGCTCTATTAGTATTGATCGGCATGGTATAGGTAATTTCTGTCTTCCAGGAATTAGTTTCTTGTTAACCGGTCAATTCTTCACGATGTTCTTAAGAAACTGGAGCACCGGCAAGGGTAACACGTGGCTTCGATCGCCTTAAGTGTTAAGTATTTGTGCGGCAATAGGATAGAAAATATTCGAATGAAAAATTTTAATTACGATATAAGAGTACGAGATGCGTTTAATTTTAGTCCCAAGAATTTTTAGGAGAAACGAAATCAAATATTTAATGTTTATCTGTAAGATGCCCTTCATTGATTTGCATTTGATTAATGTTATTTATGTTTGGTTGGTTATTAAAAGAAAATGAGGAAGAAAGAAAAGAAATCCAATCTACAAAAGATTAGTCTAATTAACAGTTTAATTCCGATTTGACTTTTTCGAAAAACCCAAATTAAATTCCTTTCTTAAAAATGAAAATCGTCTCTTTTATTAAAATCTAATGACAGCTCATTCAACAAAACTGCAATCAAACTTTATAGAAAGCCTGTCGAATTTCAGAATATGCGTATGTTTCCTACTGACGTAATTTTATAAAATAAATAAAGATAGATGTTAAACAAAAATACATAAATTGCATGTTCGATTTAACCGAACTAAATATTTTCTCGAAATTGCACGAGAATGTCGTTTATGTGATCAGGTTATCAATCTTTCAAAGTGGTAGTAAAATTTTTAATTATCATCAATAAACGAACTTATTTCTGATGCAGGATTTCAGCTGTTAAGCTTCGCATAGACCTTGAAACGTAAAAAATAACGGGAGTTCTCATTGTAAAAAAATTTCCAAAAGCTCAAAATGGAATTATGTTATTTTTAAAGTTATGTGTATACATTAAACGGGCACTTGAGATTTTCTACATCAACAAACACACACAATAAAACAGCTAGTAAATTTGTTACGTCTAATGATATACACTGTTACTGTTAGATCATTTGACGTAGGTTGTCTTAAGATTTCCTTCTACCAGCTGTCTTCTTAATTGGTACTCGTATCCCGGGTCAACTAATTAATAGTTTAGATTTGTTACATTACCACCCCGCTTTGAAGCAACACGAAATATATTTTGGGACGGACCTCGTAATTCTGAGCCGCAGTCGGATGACCCTCTCTTTCCAAACTTCCGCACCACACCAGCGGGAGGACGTTTGGCTCACGACGTAGGATTTAAGGTGCAACAGACCCCTATATACGGCGGATCTTCAGTGGAATCGGGTTTCGAACCTGGGCTCTCCAGCCATATAACCGACAACTTACCATTAAGACACCGCGACCACGAACTAATTAATAGTAGCACACAATTTTTAAGTTTCAAAGTCAGGTGATTAATTTTTGAAAAATGTGAATTAATCAAAACTAGAAAGAAAAGAAATCACTTCAATGATTGAAAACGTAGCCTGTACTTTAAACCAATTATTTAGTAAATTATGTAAGACAATTATTTAGTATAGATCTCTGCAAAAAAATTAAGATTTGACTTTATCTTGTCTCCTCGCTGTAGTTCTTAACATGTGTCTTCCCAAACATTCAAGAGAAACCAAAATCCCGACAAAATGTTCCGGCCGATTATAGAGCGGGGTAAACAAACTTCTCTGGACAACACGAATCCGATGCATCATGAAATCGATCGCTTTTCGTCCCGGCATATATTATCAAAGAGATCCTCGCCAGCGATAATCTCCCCCAATGGGGCACGGTACACTGCTTCTTGAGTAGTCCTCCGGCAAGATTGTTTGTGAAGGTTATACTTTTTTTGCTGGCTGCCTTTCTCCTTTTTAAAGCTACATTGTAATTGTAAAAGGCTCCGGAGCAATATTGGTTGCCACTTCTATCTGAGATTATATCAAATAAGAATTCTGGATTTCACGTTCCTCCGTGCGAATACACTGAAATTACTTATTCACCCATGGATGAGCCCGAACGCCCATTGGCTAGAAAAATGAGTTTATTTAACGCCCGACTGGTCCCAGTGAACCTCGGGATGACCAATTGATGACGAGTAACCTTGACAAAAAGTCTTAATTGAGCCCGTCGTCTGTCTCCGAATTGCCGTTTTTTGGACAAAAAGTAGCATTTTGAAGATGGCTAAGATATGCCTCATGAAAACAATATCATATTTTCTTTGTGCATATAGATGTCTGTGCTAACAAGTTCTCTTGGGAAACGAAGCGAATGATACATTGATATAATATGCAACTTTTTGAAAGATTATCAGCGTCCATGATTATGGAATGGTATGATACACGATAAAGGATGTTTCCCGTGGTGCTCTTTTTGAACAGCCTAATTTCTTGTTAAAATTTAAAACGTATTTAAAAATAACATTCCCATGCAAAACATGCTTCTCAGTGAAATTATTATAACTGCGCTGAATTTATCTTAATTTTGATTGGAATAATTTATAAGGAAATGTATAAATTAAAAAACGCCTTCTCAGTTTCAAATACAAGATTGCTGTAATTAAAATTCGTCTGTAGAGAAAGCCAAGCAGCCGGTTCCAGGGCTCGAAATGGAAAAAAAAAATCACTTATACGTAGTACAAACGATGCGCTCTATAGAAATCGGAAAAAAAGCTAAAATTTTCGTCAGTAGGTGGCGCTGCACCGATATCTGAGCTGAGGCGATTTTTGCAGATTTTTTTCTTCAAGTTTAACTAAAACCTCTGTCGAGATGCAGTTCTAAACGTGAAGTCCTCTTTCGTTCAAAATATCGCTTTTATGCAAGGAAGTTCAATACCTCACAGTATTTTTTTTTCTTGTTTTTCATAAAAAAAAGAGAAGAAACGATAAAATTTTTAAGCTTAAAAATTCTTCTGAATTCAAGAAAACTTAACTTTACATTCCATATGTTTTACAGAAGGCTTAAGCTCTTGACATGGGGTACTACAAATAAGGAGGTGCCATAGAACTATTTGTATTTTTGAACGACAAAGAGACGTTGACCAACATGAACAGAGATATAAAAACGAAAGTTTGTGCAGTGCCTTCAAACCAAAAGCACTGCAATAGTACATGAATGCTGTTTAATGATATTAAAAGCAATTTCTACACATCCTGAAAATACAGTTAGTATTTCTATTAATCGGATATTTCCTAATTGCGGTCACTTTTCTCTCACAGACAACTGAAGAACTTCTTCATCAGTTTTTGCGGACTCACTGACATGCGCATTCGGCCATTTACACTGCCGTTCTATCTATTGAGACAAAACCCATTTAGAGACACATTTATTGAGATTTTTTCCGCCTTTTTTTTCTGTGGTGTGTTGGATGATTATTTATTATGTCTGGCCTTCCGTCTGGGAAGAACTTTCAGGAATTATTGAAGAATAGAGAAATATAAGTAAGTCGTTGTCCTCAGCTGATGCGCTGCGAAAGCTCCGATTCTCGATAGATTTTTATCAAATTTTAGATCTTTGATTAATTGGCTAATAATATTTTGTCGAGTTTAAAATCTTTAATTTAATGCTTATGTTCTTAAAAACATTAATACAAAATATTCTGAAGGGTTACCTGGAGTTTTTAGAAATAGGAGAAAATATTTTATCTAACTGTATGCACTGTCAATTCGTGATCTAGTAATCGTTCCTTTATTCTATTTATTACTTTTATTGTTTAAATATTTTTATTCGTATCATGTGTCAATATAAGGAAGAAATGTTATTGTAGAATTTCTAAGAAAATGTCACACATAATTAAAGAAAAGGATCCATAAAAGGATACGTAATTATTTGAATTCCAGTTAACTATAATATTATAAACGTTTCATTTGGTAAAATTCAAAAATGAATAAATCACTAGGTTTAAATTAGTTTGTATTTAGAATTTATTTTTAAAAAATCTTAGAATAATTAAAAGAATATGAATTAGATCAAAATTTAACAAGTTGGCAACGTTCTTATATTCATGTTCTAACTTTTATTTTGAATTTTACGTTCTTAAATTCATCGAGTCAAATATCCATTTGAAACATCTATAAAAATGCTGGAAATATCTAGATGTAAGTTTTAGTATCATTGCTTTTAGCTAGGATTATATTTATTACATTTTTGTGTAAATTCTTTAAGAGAGAAGTTTTCATAGGGTTCTCCGCCTGTGTTAAGGTCGATTACTGCAGCTGGTTAACAATGAAAACGAAAATAGTGATACAATTTTATCTAGTGGCATTCTCTTTAATTCTTCAGATTGTATTTGTGGTTTATCTCTTTAAGTGTTACCACATCACAATCATGTCCTTATTTCATTTTTTTTCTTGAAATATTTTGGGAGCTTTTATTATTTTCAATTTGAATAACAAATCTATTTTTACGAACGCAGAATAAAATCATTTTTCTTCTGTTATAAAATAAAAGAGAGAATAACATTCATTATGAAAAAAGATTAAAAAAATTTTGACACAATAATTGCCCAAATGTAACACGTTTTGCTGTAAATAAGCTACTTATTTGCACATTTACTTCGTTAGGAAAATAAAACCAGAATTAAAACATAATTCTCAAAAAAGAGGCTTGGTTAACGTGACGTGACTTAATAATTAGCATGATGCAAACATAAATAAGTAAAAATTTTGGCACGTGACTTTAATCCGGAAAAGTAACAAAGTAATCTTTAAAAAGTAGCAAAGTAAAGCTTGTATCTTTTACATCAACGGCTTCATACCACATACTAAGCGGTTAAGCGTCTTCACTAAACGATTTTTTTCATCCAATGCGATTCTTTCGAAAGTTGCCGTAACTTAAAAACCCGTGTCTCTCTCTCTCTCTTTTTCATTCCCACGGTAAAAATCATCAAAGATTTAAAGAAAAGTACGGTACAGCAAAAAGAGAAAGAGAACATTAAAAAAAAGACAGAAAAAGAAAGGGGAAGGGGGAAAAAAAAGACAGAAAGACGTTCGATCTACCGAAGCCAAAATGTTCCTTTAAAAAAGGTACGCGCTTTAAAGTGGATTTCCACCCCCTTGTTCACCTTGATCGAGAAGAGAGTCCTTCGGGTTCACCTGCCAGGTTTCGATTCCTCATATCCCTCCCACCGGCTACTCACCCGGAGGGGGGGACTGGGCACAAATTTCGAACAGGTGATCAGCCGACGAGTGCCGTAATCCGTTTACAGAACGTTAAGAATAAAATAAAGCATCTTCGACATTGTCATTTTTTCATGTCTCAAAGCGAGTTTCGATTCCGCTTTCGACATAAAAATAGAATCAAATTTATTTTGAATCGTCGCTATTTTCATTGGTAGAGATTTCTGCAGGCAGATATAGAATGCCCATGTCCTTGCCAAAGGTCTCCACACATATACTAAAAGGTATCGCTATGAGTAATGCTAAAGTCATAATTCTAGAAAAAATATATTTTTTTAAAAAAAATTTCCTTCTAAAATTTCTGTTCTAGTTTTCCTATTGTTTATGTTACAATAAACTATGGTGTAAGCACAACAATGTACTAAGACACATGGAGTTTATAATCGATTATGCTTTAAATTATGCTGATTTGACTACTTTAAATACGGACATGCAATCTTCCATGCTTCGTATGTGGTCCAGAATAAAAAATTAAATCAAAACATTCTTAGACTAGAAAATTCGCCAAATATACCTTTACCCTTATAATAATTAAAAAGGTTTTATTCATTTAATGAAGAATGTTGTACGTTTTAAAAACAGTTAGGAATTCCATTTCAGTGTCTTTCCATCGCAGACGATTCTTGGGAATTCGAAACTGCTCTGGCAAAGCCCGCACTCTTCAAAATTATTCACTCAAAGGGAAAAGAAAAGGCTTTACGTAACACCATGGCAGATGACATGGCGTTTGCATTTTTCTATTGATTAAAAACAAATTAATTCATACAAAACCACGAAAGCTGTTCCCGCCAATTGTTTCGTTTCGGAATTTTCCCCGTCGCAGACGATATTTGAGTATCCGCACTGACGAAACGCGCGCTTTCAGTTTGTCTTCTGTCCCTTTCTTTTCATGCATCGTCTCTCGTGACGTCGACGCGCGTGCGAGTAGCGGGGCACACCGAGGAAAGAATCCTTTCTTTTTCTTTTGTTTTCTCCTTGCTTTTTTACTGTCCTTTCGCGCGTAATGTGCGAGGGCAAAGGTCTGCAATCACGTGTCGGACCTGTGTTTACGGGGGCTAATGACATGCGCGCGCTTCACCGACGCATAGGGGCCAAAGGAATTAAAAAAGATCTGCTCGCTGCGAGCGCGCGCACGGCTGTAGTAAACAAAACAAACGAGGCTTGATTGGTTTCCCCCACAGAAATAGTTTGAATTCGCCCGAATAATTCCTCTCAAAGGTGGTTTGCTGTCACATTGTTCCGTGCGTTCGAATGGATGGATGATTAATAATGTATTCGGCATGTGGGAATGCTGCAAAGGTGTGGGCAATTAGGGAAATATTGTTTTGCTGTATTTTGGTTTCTTTATAAGGCTTCTGAAATGTTTTCTTCTGTAAACTGGTGTGTTAAAATTTCGAAATAGCAGGATATAATTCTTTCTTCTTCTTTTCTTAGGTAAACGCCTGAAAAAACTGCGGGTTTGACACTTCCACTCTTTTTTCTACATGAATCATAAAATTATCACTTGCGTCTCTGCAATAGGCTCTCCGTTGCGTTAGGTTCGCCAGAAACCACCTTAAATTCATGTCACAAGATCCTTTAAAAATAACCATGGATCAGCGCGTGATTGGCTGTTGGGAGACAACATGGCTATTTGGCGCCATCGGCAATGATGTTAAAAAGTCCCAACGAAACAAATTATTTACA
>BGPR01000077.1:1173161-1268436 GCA_013235015.1 Araneus ventricosus
CATATAGCTAGAATGGTTTACATTATAAAACAATATAAACATACTTGTATCTCAAAGTATTTGTTTTTCTGCTAGAAAATTGAAAATGTGTTGTGATGCGATTATCTGCAAATACACGACCACAAGTAGGCATGCATAGAAAAAACGATTTTATATAATATCATCCCGAAGTCAGCACAATATGCTATTTAGTTTCCGTATGAACATTGAACTTATTTTTATCTTATTACACTCACAAAAAATTATTTTAAAATATTAAATGTCATATAGCTTGTAAATCTGAAAAATTACGATATTTTTCATTAAGAAAAGTATCGTAAAAATATACTACTACCCAGAAATAAGTAACACAAAAATCTCAAATACATAATGCTTACAGATATATTTTAATAAAAAATTCAATTTCTAAACAATGGAAACAATTTCATACATGTGCTCCTAATTTTTTTTTAAACTTGTAAATAATGCAAAAACTGTATATTTAATTGCAAAATAAGAGATATTTTATTATAATTTATCCTTTTCATATTTTTTTTTAAATTTTTAGCTATGAGCTTTCGAAATCAGTGTCATTAGATTTTTAAATTTAAAGATATGAGCTTTCGGAATTTTTCGAATCCATACATATTATTCATTTCCGGAATCGATTAATTGTACCCTATTCTGTGAGGATAAAATGAAACATCGACATTTTGATAGTACGAAACATCTCAGTTCCCTTAAAATAAAGATTTTTATCACTTTAAGTAAATCAGAATATCCATACATAATTCAGTTATCTTCCTTTTGTCAGTCTCCTTAGCAATCAGATTTAAATTTTATTAATTCAAATTATAAATTAGTAAGACAGTCGACCAAACATTCATCTTCATAAAATTTTTTTCCATTCAACTTTTTTTCTTCGTTTAATAATATTTTAACAGCTATTATTTTGTTGCCATTCTGCGTAAAATAAATTTCAAATAAACAGAAATAATACAGTGAAACCTATGTATAACAATACTGTTTGTAACAATAACTCTACCTTTAGCGATATTTTCTTGGCTCCAAATCTGGTACTAAATTTCATCAAAATCACCCAAGCCGCCAAGCGAGTCAATCGGCCTATTTGTGACATGCATTTTGGAGACTTTGCCCCCACCCCCTACCCTGAGAAACTGTGTTAGGGTTTATTTACCCCTCCTATACTTCAAGTGGATTAATGAGGAACATGTGCACCAAATTTCATCGATATCCCTTTAGCCGTTCGGAAGTGATGCTGGAAAAACATACATACGTTGAGTTTTATATATACAGATTAATGAATTTTACGACGTGCTAAAAGATATTTAAATCTCGTCCTCTGAACGAATAATCAGATTTTGATAACATAATAAGTGTTTAGATTTCATCTTCTGCATCAGTTGAAAAGTATATAAATTTTGAGTTATTTTGTCTATATGTGTGCTCGTGTCCACGATACAACACCCCAATGAACAATGAACTTACTCACCCTCTATTTAATGTTTTTAATAGTAGATAAGATTTTCAGATGTAGAAAAATAATCAATACGCATTTTGCGATAAACTCGCTATGATAAATATTATAACAATCTTTATTTAACTAATAACAATTCATGACACATGGCACAATATGGCGTCTTCACATTTCCCGGTAATCTTCAATGGCACAAAGAAACTGTTCAATATTGTGCCGTAGAAAAGAATATCGTATAACATTGTATAGTGTTCCATTGAAAATCGTCTGCCATTTGCGCTCATTATAATATATAAAGCCATTAACTTTCTGCTTCTAAAATTAATTTAAAGCCAAAGAAAAAAAAATTCTCATAGTGAATCACAACTCCATGTAAACATTAATTTGAGCTGGACATTAATTTCAGGAAAAGAAATGGATTGTTTGTGTCAACGGAACTGATTACATTATAACTCGCCTGTAGAGCCCCATTTCCGTGCAACGCCTTAACAGTTGCATGATTTATGCAATTGGAAAACGACTTTGTTTTTGAGCTTGCCTTAATGTGCGACGCAAGCTAACACCACGCGAAGATTATCTTCTTCATCCACCAACGCAAGGCGTGATGTCCGCATTAACTATTCTTAATCGCGCAAATCTGCATCAGAAAACCATTGACTTTAGTATTCAGTGTCAAAATGCCATTTCAGGTGGCCTCCTCTGATTATATTAAAACGAGCAGTATATTTTTAATTTTGCGGATGGCACTTTTGCTGAATTGGTAATTGATTCAAGCTTCAGATTCATGGCGGGAATGCAAAAAAGTCGTTAGCTTCTAAGGGTTTTGATTTTTTTTTTAGATTACCATTAATTATAGCATATTATTCATCACCAATTATGTATAAAAACCACAGAAAACTTTTTGCGTCCCATGAATGACATTAGCATGACAAAACCAACCTATTAAAGTCGAGAAGTCTAACGTGAATATGTTCTTTTTATTTCAGATGCCACAAATACTGTGCGTGCGTTAGATATAGCCAAGCAGTTCTGTTTACTAATGGGTATAATGTCTTCTGTTATTAATTATTCTAAAAAAATTAATTTTTTTTTATATTTCTCGGAACAGAAGTTACAGATATACTCACACTCATACGGGACAAAAATGTGACAAGCAATTTTGTAAATTTTAATACAAAGTTTTGAAAAAACAAATTAGCATAATATCTCAATTCGATACGACTGTGCATCTTTTGCATATTATACATATCATCATACTTCTATAAAGTCGAGGAAGTTTTTCAATACAACTATGAATCACAAACATGCATTTCATAACGTTGTCTGTTATTTTTATCTTCCCAATTTCGATTCAAATTTCCAAGAAAAGCAAATTTAAACATCAAAATTAACCTCAAACATTTAGATTCAACTCTAATTTTCTCAGAATATTCAGACCAAGATACTAGAAAACTTGCAGATAAGTTGTTTTGAAACTCTCCATGCATACGCTGAAATTACTCCATATAATTTTATAGAAATAAAAATATTTTATCTCAATTCGATCCAACCAATGCAGGTCTTTAATATTTGATGACGATACCAACATTAAAAAAATGAAATGAACTACTAGAGAATACTTAGAAATATACCCCTGTCAACTTCCTATACATTAATATCAGACTATCTTTTCCACCCACAAATGCTAATCAACCACAAGATAACGATTTGATCCTGCATTTTCTGAATTGCTCCGGTATGGTAGAGTGGATGGCAAATTACACCTTCTTCTACATCCAGCAAACTGAAGTGCAACTGAGAATTATGATGGAGGAAAAAAAATCATCAGCAAACGCAATATTTATGTTCCTTGTAATCTCAATTATCCTTCCATATTTTATCGGAATCGACTCGAAAACCTAGAGAGGAGTATTTAGTTGGGAAGACAGCAGCTCTTCTTCCTTCCAAGCGGGCTTCTTTTTGGGAAATCCGAAGACCTCCCCTAAATTACTCCGAAGAGATTTGGCATCGATTCGCGGAGATGGCCGGAAAAATTACCATAGCAGCCTTATATCATTTCCCATTGTTCTTAGAAGGGGAGAAGAATATCATCAGCAGCAGGGAGAGAAAGGATGGCAAAAAAAGCGCCTACCTTATAACGAGGTGATCAGCATGAAATCTTAGCCCGTGATGACTCGTTCTGAGCATTATACGTGATATTATTTCACTTCGTCTTCTTATATATATGTATATATCTATTTGTTTCCTTAAAGTATGACAAATGGTAGGAAAGTGGAAATCATCGGAAAAATCATCAGCGCTCTCTATCCTCTGGAGGGATGGGGGTTATTCTGCTGATAATTGTGATGACTTAATAAGGATGGCCCTATGGATTCATTATGAAGTCGTTAATTAAAGTTATTGTCCCGAGAAAGCGGATGTAAGGAGATGAATTATTCGGTATATCTCGTTGGATAATTGCAATTTAAAGGTTATAATTTCAGCTTTTGATGGGTGTTTTAGAGAGATAAAAGAACTTTTCTGTCTTGGATTGCGCTTTTGCAGTCATTCGGTAAACTAAATTGCTGCGTCAATAAATCTTGATGTGATCCTTTAGCTCATCTTGGTGCTATGGCGCGTCTGTGCTTTATAACGAACATAATTTCAAACTAAATTTTACTATAAAGCGCTAGACTTAGTGCGTTAAATTGATTATAGGTGAACTTTTAATTGATAATTAGTTAAGAGAGATAACGTTTGGTAGTAATCAAGTTACTTTCGGAAATCGTCCTGTAGCGAATTCTGGAATTTTGCTCCGAACGAAATTTTAGTAGTTAAGATTCAATTTCTAAATGAGTTGATTTAGGTATAATTATTCCCATTATCTGTCCCGTGCCTGAAGAAAGGTATAAATTCATTGTAATATTTTAATAATAGCCATGGATAGCTGTAAAATATATTTCTTCAAGAAATATTTAGTATTATGACGGAGCACTCATAAAACAGTCAATCAAATCAATAATAGAAATTAATATGCTGTCATTTACTTCCATCGTTTACTGTAGTAGCTCTTAAGAACAGCATGCGTACATCTCGACATTATGCATTATTATAGCAAGCCGTTGTTTTATAAAATTTCAAAATTCTCTTCAACTGAACAGCAAATCCTACAACATTTATTAATTTTAATTCTTATAACAATACTTCAATAAGCCATCAGTTTCTTTGTTGCAGCGATTGTGAAATAGCCATCAGAATAATGGTTTATCAAAAATTTACATGTCAGCTGTCTGACACTGACGGTGCATACAAGATTATAGCTTTGATGAGTTGTATTTAATCTGATCTACATGTTCTAATATTTTGAAAAATTGGATAATTTCAAGCGGTATTATAAAGATTAGATACTGTTCAAGGAATTACTATTTATCGCGTTTAAAAGTTCTATAATACAAATACTGCATAAAATAACCATACAGGAAGTCCAAAAACAACCAACGATGAACGACTATAGCCGAAAATATTAGGTGATTGTAGTAATTCACATGATTTAACGCCCTCTTCCAAGAACTGCCCTAATAACCGACACCACACAAAGAGCCATGAACCAAAAAATGACTAACTTAAAGATATCTTTTTCTGTTGTATACAACCAGAACCAACACTAAAAGCACGAAGGATTAAATGGATAATTCGAACCATCCAATCCATCTCGTTCCAGATGCAAATAGCCGAAAAAATTGCTTTGTCCAGTGACACTTAAATGAATCAATCCGCCCTATTCTCGGAAGGTCTTTTGTTTCAACTGTTACTTGATACCCAAAAGAGGCGTCGAGGTGACTTGCCAATCATGGATGCTACGCTGACCGAGCGAAACGTCATAATTCAGTAATTTATTTCAGGGTAATTCGTGTGTCTATTTGTTTTCTTCTGTTCCCATTGTCTAGAGCATCTCCAGACACCCATAAACACCTGAGCGAGTCGGTTTGAGGGGTATTTACTTTGATAACCGTTTCTTAACCGTTGATCAGTCCATTTCCTGGAAAAGTGTGAGGGTTGTTGAGGTCCAGCTCTTTCTCTTCTGTTGGGCATTAAATTGTGGAAGGAAATATTAAATTCTGTTCATCGTGTGAAACTGTCAACCGAGTTCGTGGCGCTGTATATGGAAACACAGATCATTCTTTCTCTTAGCTGTGGGATTCAGAGAGCAAGAAAATATTGACCGATTTGTATAAATAACCGCGTATGTAATAGGTTTACTCTGTATTTGCTATTTTCCTAACCAGGTTAAAATATAACTAAATTACTAGGTGGACATCTCTTGTGTAGTGATGAATATGCCAAGCAATTTGATGTACCTTTTAAAAAATAACTTTGGTAACCTTTTAAACTAAAATTAAGCCAAATAGCCTTGATTATTCTATGTCATTTTAAAATGCATTATTGGATTTAGACATTATCGAATAGGACTTCCTCAAGGCTTTATTCGTCCGCTTATTTTATTCCTGGACCAATCCGATGCCTTGATTTATTAAACTGGTTGGAACTTTTGGCCTCCGAAAATTCGACGGACGTGTCTGACACATCATTAAACGTCATTTCTTTAAAGAATATCCAATCATCCAATCACAGTCAAGGTAGTACGGCGGTTTTCTTCCTGCTTATGCTAAAGACAGCGATGACAACTTGTTAGCTGTGTAACAATATTCCCTCTAAGTGTTCAACGAACTGTACCTGCCCTCGCCATACCCTTAAACAAACAAGACATTGATCTTCAGGCGGGAATAAAGGAAAAAGAGGACGCCATTGCTCTCCACTTCCGTTAAATTCCATTCGCCGGAGTCCATATTAAGTCTCCAAGAACGACATGAGAAAAATTGCCACTAAAAATAAAGAACGGTGAAAAAAATATAATAAAGAATGTACGCACCAATTGATTTAGTTCGCATTCACGACTTTCTTCCCGAATTTGCGAACGGCACCGCAAGAGCCTTAAAAATTCGGTTTACATCGATCGAGAACCGGTTAAGCTCACGGGTACAATGCATTTAGACATGCAAATCACGTTACAAAAACGTAATATTTCAGCTTCTCAACGCCGCTTTAAATAAATCCATACAGCGCTTACGGTGGGGGTATCCAGAAGAGAGAGTATAGAAGAGAGATAGAGAGAGAAAAATAAAAAGTTCTTCTCTTCTTTCACTTACACTTTTTAAGTGACAGCCTTTTGATTTTACACGCGGGCGATTTCACGGCACAGGAGCCTGCTGTTATAACAGGATTACTGTTTAGCCGGTAATGCCATAAAAGTGTGTTGAGGGGGGAAGGAGAATAAAAGGGGGGGGGGAAGGAGAAGAAGTTCATGAATTCAGATCGATAAAGATTTTAAGTTGAGTAAAAAGTTGCCATAGTTGTCAGCCTCTGTGAAAAAAAGTCCCATCCTTCTGCAAGAGGTTGTGCCAGAAGAATGTTCTTAAGAAGAAAGCAACCGTTTATAGAACGACTTAAAAGTTAAAACCTAGAGTAATCTGAATTCGAACAGCGAGAAGATAAGATCAAAAGATTCTTTTTTCATTTTTTTTAAAGATGTTACAAAATTCTAATTGAGTTTGAAGTTTAAATAAATCATTCCAAATGTTATTTGGTGGCAAGTGCGTTAAGTATTATTCAGTGGCAAGTTGTTTTGTGAACAAAACAAGCTTAGCTGTATTATTCTAATGTACCTAAAGTGTTATCTTTGGATTATATTAAACATTTAGGTTGTATCCAAACCATAATAACATGATTAAGTCAAAGAGTAACATTAATTTCAGCTGATAATAATGTGAATAATAATTCATTGGGAATGTAATAGCTTTTTGTAAATTATTTAATGCTAACTGGTACAATATGGTTTAGGAACAGTTACATTTGTAAACATGCTTATTTACATGCTTTCAGCTTTTTTTTCTTCTTTTTGCAAGCTCTTGAAAAAAAGACCGATAATTGATACATTAGAATTATTTTTTTCCCCCTCTTATGATAATTCTCCAATAAATTGATCCAAATGTAATTGGTTCGCAACTAACTTCTGATCTAAACAACAATCCACGCTTTGTATATGAAAGGAAATAGAAGTGTGGCTGGAGGGTATACTAAAATTATACGACTCTCTACAATTACGCAAATGGCCAGTATTTTTCTTCGAATAATATGACGTATCCTTTTTCTTATCTAGATAAAGATACTTCATATCCAACATTTGATGATTATCAGAGAGTTGTTTCGGAGATATGTTTTTGATTACGATTTAATGTGTTTTCTTATTAGTATTCAAAAGAAAATCTAAAACAGCTTTCGTATGTTATAGCTGCATAAAATTCATAAAAGCATCTGAGAAAATTTGATGGTCCTTTCCTTCTTCTTTCTCCGTAATCTACTAAACAGCATGTCATAATAAAAGAAATCTTTTGGCTTGCATAAGGAATTACTCGAAAACAAATGCATTGAATATATCTAAGTCAGCATTCAGTGTAAAATTTTTTATCGTAGAAATACACCAATAGTAGCTTTTCTATATAAATAGCAGTAGTGACTTTTTAACGGGTTTGGAAAAAAAATATCTGAGGATATTGAGTCGTTTATTCGTTACTTGGTTTTTTTAACACTGCCCCCAATTATTTTTATGAATGTATAGTCCGTAACAAAAACCCATTCAGTTAAATCTGTTAAAGTAGTTCGCGACCATTCTAGTCACTAATTAGCAATATTGATCTTAACTTAAGATTTAGAAAATTTGAACAGAATAGCTGCAAAACTTTTCGGATCGTGAAAAAAAAATCATTAACTATTAGTGAGAATTCTTAATTGCTCGAAATATTCCGCTTATTTTATTTTCGCGGGAAATTTTCCATCCCACGTTTTGTTGACACGATTTTCAAATAAACATAAACTTATTAGTAAGACCACTTCTCAGTTGTTTTACGTGGGTAATCGATTAATTTAAATCACTTAAAACAGTAAACATTATACATCAGTTAGTCAGAAGTGGCCCGTACTGCATTTCGCAAGTTAGTCCACCAGAACTAGAAGGCATCAAACGAGATGTTAGTCCACTTATGAATGGCCTTAAGTGGATGACCACGACTTTGAATGACTTCATCTGCCTGCATTCTCATATCATTTTTCCTCTCATGTGTTTCAAAGCGGGCCTCCAGAACAACCCCTCAATTATCGGCGGGACATTAACTCGAAGAAAAGAGTAACTTCCATATAACACCGTATAAAAACTTCTCATGGTGGATTCATTACCGGGTGCCTTAATGGCGCTGGACCCCGCACTTAAGAGCGTGAACTCTTGGATGGGGTGAGCCGGATCCTCAAAGTCACTTTAGAAGGATTCCGGTGCTGCATCAACCAGTCAATCTATCTCCAGCAAGATCGCTCTGGATTTCAGCGCTTTTGGTGTCAACGCACCCACCTGTTGAAGATCTCTGTGTTGAGAGAGTCGCCGAATACGGATTTACCACTGTGACTTTGTTGTTATTGTTGGTGCTGCTTTTTGCAAGTTTTCGTGCCTTTGTTGCCACGCCCCCGCTTCTTTATGTGCCATTATGTTGAGCAGTAGGTGGCTACGTTCGGACTGTGGCCGGTTTCTTTTGATTTCTTCGCCATCGCCTCCCCATCCACCCGTAGCTTTCTTTCTGTTACTTAGTTTCTTTTTTACCTATTAAAAAGTAAAGTTCTTTGTTTTGTCCAAAGAGCTTCAAAAAGAACTAAAAAAACTCGCAGGATTAGAGTTGGTTTTAGCTTTTTTTTTTCATATCTGCGAATGCATGCAGCGTTGATGGTTTCTTGATTAATCCTTTCACTAGGGTGATGGATAATGACAAGTTATCAAAAAGTAAAGTTTTGATGATATTTTCTTTTGTGGGGTGATGAATTTTGGAATTAATTTGGTTTTTTTAGCACTGATGTGAGCACAAGGAAATGAAAATGAGACTATGCATTTTATTTGGATTATCAATATTCTGATCGTAATTTGTTAGATAAAAAAATTTAGTTAATTAATCGAAAAAATTAATAAGGGTAGTAAGGCAACGAAGTAAATTTCACTATTATGACATTTTAAATATGATCTACTAAAACTGCTGTTTTTCAGGATTAATTTTTCGCATAAATATTCTTGATTGGTTCTTAAAATATGGGCCTTGACCACCAAGTGGGGTCAGTTTATGAACTTTGGGGTCTGACATACATTGATAGTTCTTGCTTCTGAATTCACTATTAATAGGTAAAAATAGTTTAATACAGCATCATTATTTGTATCTTATTAAAATTTTCAAAGAAAAATATTTTCGATTTCTCTGTCATTAATTAATGCTTTGATGATTATTTTATTTTCCTAATAGTATGTACACTTGAGGTCGCTCATGTTGCTGGTGGCTGAGGTTTGATCATACGTCATTGATTATCAGCCTGCGGGGGTGCCCTCTTAGGAGGAGTTAGAATAAAATAAGGCAAGAAGAGGGGGGAAAACAGAAGAAATTATAAATAAAATCAAAATTCGAGCATATTTTCTGCTAACACAAGAAAGTTCTTTAAATAGATATTAGCTATATCAAAGACATTATGATTTTATTAATTGAATTTCCAAATTGTATTTCAGGGGAGAAAAATTAAGCAAACGGAAGGCGGCACGAGTAATTTTGATGTTTGTATTTTTTTCTAAGATATTTTTCTATGCAGAGAGGTGGGTTTTCTATACAGTTTGGTGGGGTTTTTTAGTACATACTATTAAACCTGTTAACTCCTGATTCAATCAAGTTGATAAGATGCAAATGAGTTATTTCAGTAGATGAATATGATCCCTGACTATTAAAGAGCAAAGAAGAATTATTTAGAAAACAATTTAATATTTTTCGATTCTATATAGTGTAAACAACTATCTTTCTCATATAATTGAGGGCAAATAATTGCACGTGGCCTTCACCTATAAGCATTATTTTCCCGCTCCACTTCATTTTTTTAAGGCTGACAATTATTAAATTACATCATAGAACTGGATGGAAATTTCTTAATTCCTGTCTGCGGAATTCACTTTTGCACGAACCATTTAAACTTCGCCGGATCTTTTCCTAACGAAGTGCTAATTTACCCCATTGTTATGCCAACCTGACCGCGTAACTCTTTAGCAATCCGCTCGTAATTTAATGATAAAGGAATGCATAAGTGTCTGCTACCATATCAAATATCTGTCTCGAAAACCTGAAAAAAAGTGCTCACTGGTAGAATCAGACTTACTAATGTCTGGTTTTTCGTAAACACGGATTCTGCCATGAAGACAAAAACAATCATCACACCTTAACGAAGCCCTAGAATCGCAAAGATTTGGCCGATTAGGACACCTTAATAAACACCACAGCGTGGGTTAATTAGAGCTTTATATGCAAGTCAACTTGAAGATCCTAAATTTCATTAAAAAACTTCCAGTCGATGTTTTCGACCTCGGTATCTCCAGGAGTCATCAGCCGCTGCAGAAATTAACAATCTACACACACTTAGCAGCGAAATCACGTGGGATCACCATTAGAGTTCCTCTTGGTGACGACTTTTCCAAAGATCCAGTAAAGCTGCAAAAAGAAGGTCATAAAATTTAGATAGCTTTCCCTTATCGCAGCTCTTATCTTACAAGTTCTCTTAACATGGGGAGGTAATTTATGGTGTTGATTGAAACCGAGTGGTAATCCTATTAAATGAAGGTTAACGTTTTCCTCCTTTTGAGGATTCATGGCGACGTACTGCACCGATTTTCTGCTGTCCAACTCTGCGCTCTCAATTAAAACAATCACCTCCATCGTTGTAAAAGAAGAGTCAATTTTAAATTAGAATTCAGAAGATGAGTCAGATGAAGATTTCAAAAGAGTAGATTAGAATAATAAAGTATCGGTGTGATGGAAATCAATTTTAAATTTACGATGTCCTACCTCAATATAATTTCCAATGTAAAGGAAAATTAGATTTTTATCTTGAAAAATCGGTGAAAAAAGCTTAAAATTGTTGCGGTGTCGCCATGTTTTATGCCGGTTTTAGATTAAATAAGATAATTTGTCGTTCAGGCATAAGCAATCTAATCAAATAAATATGGGATATAAACGTTATATTTTAATTCGTGAGGGGGGAGATTGATAACAATGTGTGTATGGTATTTAGAGAAAAGAATCTGTGTAGATAAAGCTATGTAATGTAATAATTTGGCTCTCATGTTTATTATCGTTAAGCTCCTCATTGAGAGTATTCATGCGATTTTATTATTTGGAAGTAATTTTTGTTTTGATCTTCCTCACTACAAAGAAAGGTTTTGAAAATTTATGTGAATTTTTCTCTATATCCATATTTTCCCATAATAATTAAGATTTATAACAATTTTTATCGCAATATCAAATAATATTTTTACACACAAAAAATACTAACTTTTATTCGATATTATAAACCAATAATACAGACAGAATGAACACAGGTGCGACATAATACAGTAAAATAACTTTGTACTCCAGATTTCATTGAAATTTTGGAGTATTAGTATATATTAATTGTTAAAGGGAACATTATTTGAATACAATCACAAATAATGAAAACATTGATTAATAGCAAAATGGTTTGATACAGTATTCTGTTGACAATGGGAAAAAAAACGTCGAAGTACTTTTTCACTCTTTCAATGAACTCTAAGTTAAAATATTGGCCTTTTGGGTTTATTCGAAAAACCGTGCTCGATGCGAATTAAAGCGATGCCACAAAGAGGTGATAAAAGTCAAATCTATAGCGTAAAATTTCTCCGAAGCCGTTGTGAACAGTAAATATCATGAATATTGCAAAAGATTGGACACGTAGCTTCACAGACTCAATGAAAATTCATGTTACTTGGAAACGCAACGGATATAATCATATTAATAATATATCAAAAAAGGGGAGAGAGAGAAACCAGAATTTTTTTCGTTCTTTTCTTTCAATGCTTTTATTGTACAATATCCCTTTGGAGTTTTTTCTGCTTTCTTTAGGCGTTTAAGCACGCCATATGTAACTAAAATCACTGATCCATGAATTAAAATTGTCTTACCAAGAGTCCATATTCGAATCAAGGGACGCATTACAAAAACTACCAAACAAGTAATAATAATGAAGGTGCATATTCAGAACGACAGAAAAAAAATGCAATAATAAAACACAATCCGCTTCTTTGAATTGGAATAAAATTGCCCCTTTTTACGAGCAGAAAGGATTAGCAAAACCCATTCTCTAAAATGGATGACGAAAAAAAAAATTTTTCGTGTATTTTTCCACCTTCTCAAATAGCTATGGATTCTCACGGCTCCATGTTTGATTGGGACTCGAAGCCGGTCATTTCCAAGTAATTAATAACCTCGATGTCCAGACCGTGACGTCATATTAGGAGGGGGCGCCGCAGGGTTCCCTCCTCTACCCTCGCTTATGTAGTATCTAGCAACCTCTAGGGGAGGGGTGGCAAAGGGGTTTGTACACCTACGCATAGGATCCCATTACCTGGGTATTTAGAGTGAATAAAAATGGTCTTGGTATAAGAGCAAAGGTATAATTTGATCGGTCATTATGGACCGCGCGAAGGTGATTTAGCCTCATTGACAGCCTGTCTAGTTTATCTTTTAGTTTTATTTCTTTTTATCTTCAGTGTGCGCAGAACGATACTTTTGCTCTCTAGTTGTTAACCGGATGTGTTGTACGCAAAACCAACTAAGTCAATTGACGCCTTTCTCGGGGAGATGATTTTTGAGAAGAATTTGAAGGATTTTTCGGCTTCTGAACAATTGTGTAGTAGTTAGATGTTTTGACGCCTGGAGAAAGTAAATAAATTTTGGAAATCTCCATGTATCATAATTTCAATTTGAAGAAAATGATATTTTCCTTCTTTTTGGAAGTAGTGATCCATGGGGAATTCAATTCCTTTTTACTTTTATGCTGTTGATAAGCTGTGCGAACTTGACAAACAATTTACACAGAGTTTGCTAAGGGAAAATACCTCTGTAGTTCGGAACTCGAAAGGACAACGTAGAAAATACGTGAAATCGAAATGTTTGTTAATTTGAATAACACATCAAAATTAGTTCAGTGGAAACAAATAATTAATTCGTAAAACACGCACGAGTTCAGCGGTAAGATGTTTGTATAACAAATACTTTGTAAAATGCAGTACCAGCCGTGAATATTCATTATAAATAGTCGATGAAAATTTTAAGTATAAAAATAAATTTCTAAAGAATATCATAATATTTTCGTTATCTCATTTGAATACTTAAGTTTTTTGAACTGTGCTTAGCAGTGATCAGGTTAATTATAGTTAAAATCCTATATGTCAAATTTCTTGTACAAGAAAACATGTTAAAAAGAATTTAAAATTTTTCACATTTAATTTAAAGAAGCTTCTTCCACTGATATAATCATTCAATAGTAACTCCTACTGTTTGCTTTAGCAAAAATGAATATGAGATATATCTTTCAATTTCCGCGTGAATAAAATAAAATAACATTGTAGTGTATAATCCAGAGTTTGATATAAGTCTAGAAATATAAAATCTTCAAAAATTAATAGCTTCATTTCAATATTGGGATAAATTTTGGGCTTACATTGAAGTGAAGAAATGGAATCGAAAATTTACTAGATGAAACAATAGAATTACTTTAGCAAAAGGATCAAATTTATACAAGGATATATATATATATACTAACCATTCCATCTTAGAGATCGCATTGTGCCTAAGTTCCTTGCAGGTATTACAGTTAATCTCAAGGTACAAATAAATTTCAAATTATTTCTTGTAATAAAATGTTGAAATATTAGCAGTTCAGCTATTAGCAGCCGAAAATGAAGCGATTTTTTAAAGAATCTGAAATTATTACGATTGCACATTCAAAAAAAGAAACTTACACTTATAAACGCAAATAATTTTTTTCTCCTAGTATGAAATCCATAGCCGGAAATTTTTAATAATAAGAGCTTACATCATATTTTCCAATAAGTGTTCAAAAATTTTAACTAAATCCTACACAGTAGGAATAGTAGGAATCTCTTTATGGATCCTATCAAATATTTTATGTCTTCGTAACTTAAATGGTTAGCAGCTGGTTGCATTACCGATAGATAATTTGAAACCTTAATCTCACGAGGTCGAATTTAATGGTTTTTATTCCAGAAATGGTGTTTTTTCCATTGACTCTCATCAATTCCCTGCGATTGATCCATTAAAATTTGACGTGACCGCTGTATTTAATCAAGGTGTCTCATTGCGTTCTTCTGGATACTGGTTTTATAAATACTAAAATAATTTATGATCTTTGTAGAAGTAGAAACCATTCATTTTCCCGATTTTTAGGCTGAAAGTCAAATGACAGTTAACGCACCTTTATTCAATAACATTTTACAAATGCTTGATGATTCTTGATTGAAATACAATCTGTTTGCGAAGTATCGTCAGATTTAGGCCCTATTAATATCCGTTAAGCAGCGTTGATGGTCATAATATTTTTTTGTGTAGATAATTATTTTAATGAAATATTATATCCTTGAATTGAGTACATTGTATTCATGGATGAATAGGGTTGTCATTTTGATCATTCTGCAGTTGGGAAATACATGAAAAAATTTATAAAAAATCCACATTTCACAAAAACAAACAAAACGGATTTTGATTCCTTTTATAACAAACGAGAAGAGTGCTATTTATATCCGAGACTTGACGGTTAGATTAATTTAGGGTAGTTCGGAGTATTTATTTTATGCACATTTTCTTATTTTATTCATTTTCAGAAGATTTTTTAATGGAAAGTCATTATTAAAGCGCAATATCAGATAAAGCTGTGTTTTTGTTACATACAAAATTTCATTGATTACTATCAAAGAGTAAGTATAAAGCAAATTTTTAGATTTTTAGAAACAAGAACTCAGCTAATTAACCATTAATGCTCAAATTAATTTAAAGCGTAGATTTCAATAAATTACTATTAAATTATGTTTAAAATAGTCAGACTAAGTTAACTGCGAAGTAAAATTAAAAGCGGAGAAAAAAAACTTTTTTTTGTTTCCTTTTTTTATATTTTTTAGAAGAAAAAAATAAAATATCGGCAAAAAATCATTTAAATTTTTTACATAAATATTAAAATTTTTTAAAATGCAACAAGATATAAAAAGTAAAAATCACTTTCTAATTCCTTGTATTACCTCAAAAAACGAATCCAAAAGAAAAATCAAAAAATTTCAAAATGACGACACTTTGGCTTCAAAATCTAGACACCCACTGAAAACCGTTTAAGAGTTTTGTAATACCTATTATTGTTTGTTTGTTTGATTGTTTTGTGGCACAAGAGCCAGTGGTTTGGCTATGCTGTGCCAAACGAATGTGAAAATGGTATCAGTGTAAAAAGAAATTAAAACAAAGGTGGGATGACTGGTGGAAACAGTAAAAAATTTTCAAATCTGTGAATAAAAGTTAATGGACCTTAAAAACGCAAAAATTTGAACGTGAGGAGTAATGCCAAGTAAATTCGACAAGGAAATTGAAGATGTTTTGAAAAGCTGTAAACGCTGGATATAAAAGTTTGGGCATTCTAAAAGAATATGGCGGACTGACAACCGACAGTTTCAACTCGAACACATTGGTGGTTCCTCTCCAAACAACAAGTGAAGATGGGTAAATCGGGTATGTCCAATGCGCAAACGAGTAGGAAGAGTATCTACCTTTCTGTTCGCTAAAGAGGGCCAAGGTTGCACAAGGGCCAAGGTTACACAAGGTTGTAATACCTATTAACTGCATAGGAAAAGCAAAAAAGGAACAATGGAATGCATTCGGTTCAGCCACGGAAGTGAAATGTAATTGTACTATAAATAGGACGCTGTGCGTTAACGGGTTAAAAGGCATATCGTTAAATATTTAACGATTATTTTTTCGTTAAATATTTAACGACATCTTTTATATTTATGGTATATCGTTAAATATTTAACGGCAATTTAAATTTTTTAATAATAGTATATCTTTAAATATTTAACCACAAACCATTTATTTCAACTAATCACAATCTCCACACTTCGTTCGGATTGATATAAAGTATTACTTTCAAATGTGCTTTGGGATTGTTTAGTTTTACAGATGCTAAGATAACTTATGAAGATTAATAATAAAATTGTATGCTTATTAAAAACAACGAATAAAAACGCTCATTTGGCACGAGATCCAATAACTGTTTATACTAGTGAAAGAGTTCAGAGATAAGATTATTAAATTTAACAAAAAGTAGTATAAAGTTAGTAACACAAAAAATTCGACAGGTTAAGGAAAAGGTCTGCGGCATATCGGTTAAAACTTTTAATATAATAATTTTTAACTAGGAAAAGAATAGATATTATGGTTATCTATCAGAAACTTTCTAAGAATAATAAATAAACTAATAAAGATTACTGCAAAAAGAAAGCATAATAATCCCCAGGTAGGGGTCCTACGAAAAACAACAACTACCCCGCACTATAGATAAATTCACCTTTGAAGTCTCAGTTAAGAACATAAGACAGCTCCTTTGTCCAAATTATTTAAATTCAAGATAGATTCAGATATAACGGGCAGAGAGGCGGTTGAAAATTAAAACAGTTTATCAAATTTATTCAATTTGCACAACATAACAGTTCATGCTGATGAAGGAATTGAAATATAAGAACATTAAACTGCAAAAGACACTCTTATGTTACCCACAAAAAAATCTGTAAAAAGTTAAGGAAAAAGCTTCTACATCATATCATTTAATATTTCAGTAAAGGTGACATGAAAATAAAACTGGAAAAAAGTTAAGGAAAAAGCTTCTACATCATATCATTTAATATTTCAGTAAAGGTGACATGAAAATAAAACTGTAAAAAAAAAGTTAAGAAAAAAGCTTCTACATCATATCATTTAATATTTCAGTAAAGGTGACATGAAAATAAAACTGTAAAGGGCAAAGCTTCTACATCATATCATTTAAAATTTCAGTAAATGTGAAATGAAAATAAAACTGTAATTTAACAATTTGCAGCCAAAAAATAAAGTATAGTTAACTGTAAAGGTTACTTCTCCAAGGTGCTCTCGGAACACAAATAATGTTGTCACAAAGAGTAAAAACACAATTATCCCTAGGTAAGGAACAGGGAGATGGATCCATCCAGCTCTGAATAAATGAAAGGCTCGTTTAAGCAGCTCCCTCTGCCCAAATTATTCGAGCTGTTGTGATGAAAGCAGGAGCGAGCCATGCGAGAGGAATCACTCGTCCAGGAAACGCAATTTAAGATTGTCTTCTTGATTAAGGCAAGACAGAAAAATATGAGCATGCCAGGAGAAGCCATAAACGAGGTATGACAGCTTCGGTTCTAAGTGATAATGGATTTAGACGTCTATAAGTTATCCCGGCGATTCGCTCTCCATCCTCTCTTCTGTCTCGGATGCTGTTCCTGAAATTAGATATACGAATGGGATGCTCTCTCGGAGACGCCATTTTAATACTCAGCATCACTAAGGATAAGTGAGGAAGATTATGGGATCCTTTTTGGAGGAGAGAGTGCTCTAAGTTGGGCATGTCTTATCGCTGACATTTTGTGTTTCGGATTTTTGTTAAATGATTATCGCAATGAATTATGTCATAATGAAGCAGATATGTTAAGGAATTGAAATTGGTAAAAGCAAATCCCAGATATGAAGTTTGTTGGACTCTTAATTCTAGTGTGTACTGGCTCTGGTTTGTTTCATCTGATAATTATTGTTTAAAAATTTTTCCATAAAATGAAATAGATCAGGGCTTATTAAACTTTTTCAATTCGTGACCCCATAAATGAAACGAAATTATATTCGCGACCCTAATTATACATATATGTAGAGAAATAAAATTGAAAAATATTTTAATTAATGATAAACAAAAAAAAATAGATATAAAATGTTTTTGTAATATTTTGATGAAATGTTTTAAATCAAGCTGACTTTCTGAATTGCTCTTATTGATTTGCATTGAAGAAGATGACAAAAAGAATGGTTGTCGATCTTTATGCAACCCCAATTGGGGTCGGGCACCATAGGTTTCGGAGCGCTGAAGTAGATGCTTTGAGTGGTGACCCTTGAATTGAAATTTGTCGCTGCAACTTATCATCATCAAACAGCATCAAAAATTAACAAGAATAATCTTATTTATAGAATTAGTGCACATTCGCCAGTTCTTTGTTTCACATTATTCCGCATAATCAAAAATGGCTTTTGCGCCAGTAAACTCCATCAAACCAAAAAATCTTTGTTTTCACGTATCTGTACCAAAGAAAATATCGTTTACAATTCATTTAGCACAAAGAAAAATAGATATTTTTATTTAGCTTTATGTAGAAAGAATTTTATGCTGACTTTCGTTTAGAAACAAACTGCTGGTAAAGAAATGTAATATTTCGAGCTTATTCAGGCATTCATCACGCTTGTAATAAAATTATTTGAATAAATTCAGAACGACTTCTTCCAAAAAAATATTACGAATAATTACGTCCAAATTGTCATAGAAATCATCCATCCATCTGTTATTGATATTATATAAAAAGTCAGAACAAATCAAAAACATAATATTTAATGTATAAAATTAATCTGCGGATTATACCTTGACTTTGCAATGCCGCTAACACATGACCACCGTACAAAATAAATCAGGATTTTTCTCACCCTCTGTCTGGACATTGTGCCAGTCACCACCTGGTCCGGGCGCAACTCCCCTTGGGGGTAGTGTCCCAAAGGGGTCTTGTCCTTCCCTTCTCCCCTCTTACCTTCTTTATTTATTTCCACATTTTTTTTGCTTGCTTCATTTCTTCATATAATCCATCTTGTCCTCCATTCTGTTCCTTCAAGAGTGCGAGGAGGGGGTCGAGCTGGAGCATAAGTATCCCTCCTCTCTAAGAAGGTTCAGAGGACCGCTGAATCCCATCTGAATCATGATCAGTATCGATTGGCGTGTACGATATCGATTTTCTTCATAACCAGAGATTGAAGGAAGGAAGATACCATTAGGGAAATCGGGAGTTATTAGCCTAGATCAATGGGTGATCGGCGGAGCGGGGGTTCCGTCCTTTTATCTTTTTTGGGGGGAGGGAGGGATGCCTCAGGGGCGGAGGACTATTTTTTTTAATGCTGCCGCCCCCGATACTTGCAGATGGTGCTCTCCAAAGTGCCACGGAATTCATTACGGTGTGACCCTGGGATGGTATCTACGATGAAAACTTAAAAATTTGAATAGCGGTGACACATGGGGTGGATTTGGGATGATGCTGGAGAATGCGTTGGGATTTAATGATAGAATCTAGAGAAATGGTTTTTATCGAGTGGTTCCAGCGATAAAGGGGAGCACTGGATTTGTGGATGTTATTCGCGTTTTGTTGTAAACGATGCGCACGTTTCTGTAATAATAAGTGGAACTGTATTTTGAAATGCGTTATAAATAACCTCAGTGAATTCTAAATTAATATTTTGAATTAAATAGGAGTTATATCAAGTGCTGCCGACAACTGCGGAAAGCTGAGGCAGAAATATAAGAAATTTTATTTATTTTATTTTGTTGAAGTTCATTTCTTGCAAGGAGGAATTTTACTAAGGAATTTCATTTATTGGAGGATAAATTATTCATCGCATAAATATTATTTATCGGATCATTCTATTACATTGGAATATTAGAAAATGATCTAAATTGGTTGTATTGGGGAGGAATATTTTTGTTAATGTTTTGTTAATATGTTAATCCAATGACATTCCTACAAAACTTATATTTGTAAGCAGAAATCATCGTATAAACAAAATTAGATTCCTATAGATAATATTAACTCTACCTTTTTCTTTTGATCAGGATTTTACTTAAGATAATCATTTTTCACGTACAATATGTGCGATTTGAATAAACTAATCATCTTCTAGTTTTTCTTATTGAGAGATGCCAATTTATATAATTATTAAATCTTTATACTATTTTGCTATAGCTTATTTGATTCGCTGTTGCGAGTGTATTCATTAAGCACAGTGAGAGTATTTTCTTAATTGTGTTTCAGGGCATAATCCTCTAGTTTTGTGATTATTGTTGATGAATAATTTTTTTTTGAAATCTCGAATTCCAAACAGTATTTTCTTAATTGTATTCCAGTATTTTCTTAATTGTGTTTCAGGGCATAATCCTCTAGTTTTGTGATTATTGTTGATGAATAATTTTTTTTGAAATCTCGAATTCCAAACAGTATTTTCTTAATTGTATTCCAGTATTTTCTTAATTGTGTTTCAGGGCATAATCCTCTCGTTTTGTGATTATTGTTGATGAATAATTTTTTTTTGAAATCTCGAATTCCAAACTGGGTTTTTCCTAATTGGTTTATTTGAATGTAATGATTCAAATAAACAAATCTGAATTCAGTGATTCAAACAATGACTTTTAGATTTTATAAACTTTAAAAGTTGAAAAATCCTCTTTAAGGCCATAAATTTTTAAAATTTACTTTTGAAAATTTTTATATTTTATTATTGAATGCTGTTAATCATATAATCATTTGAACAGCAGATAAAAGATGTAGATTGAAGAATTTTTTCTTTTTTTATATTCTTGGTAATAATCGAGGAAGAAATACATATTTAAATGACAAACAAATTAATTTATACTGTAAAACGCTTCTTTCCTGCAAGTAATTCATGCAGTAAATTATCAAAATGAGACAGTAACGATTATTATGTAAAGAAGAATATTATTCAAACAAAATAAAATTACTACTCTTATTCCAGAAAATTTTACATTTTCAATTATGTCATGTGAATTTCTTTTCACTGATGATTTACATAATTGAACAATAAGACTGGCAAATAAGTTAAAAAGCTTTGTAAGGTTATTTTACTTGATAGATTTCTACCGAACAAAAAATTTTTCCGTATTCGTAACCTTTGCTCTTCAACTTTTCTAGCACGTGAGTTTTTCTGCACTTTTGTACTGTCTTTTCCCTTCGTTCGCACGTGTAGCAATGTAGGAAACAATCAATACAAAAAATAACGAAAGAAATATAGAGGTTTTCAGAAACATAAAAAAAAAAAATCAGAACTTTCATTTTACTTGAGTGAAAAAAGTTGTAGATATGGATTATTTCCTGATGCAAAAAACAATAACCACGAATTAATAATTAAAATTATTAATGGAATACTTTACTAATAAATAATTAAACAAATTATTAAAAATAACAATGATATTTTTTTATTTCTTACATATTTTATCTATTTTATCCCTTCACCGCTAATTTAGTCTTTATTTTTAAGTTTATTTTTATTATTTCTTACTTTATTTATATTCGATAATTATTTTTTTGAATGAAAAAAGATTCCAAACAAAAATTATTTTATAAATAATTAAAATAAATTTATAAAACAATAAAATAAACAATAAAAGTAAATAACAAATATAATACATTTTTTAAAAAAATGCCTGATAAGCAAAAAAGAAGAAAATAAATAAATAAAACAAAGTCCATATATGAAAAATTTGAATTTCACGTATTTGCAGGCAACTTAGTGAAATATTTCACATACGGGCAAAATTCAAATAATTTTTTTTATTTCTTGCCTATTTTAGATATCGACTTTGTTTTATTTATAGGGAAAAATTGATTTAAGACAAGTATGTATTTGATGTTTCACTTAAAAACATAATTTTATTGAAACGAATTAATCATTGTCTAGTAACTACCGTCCAACTCGCCGACCCAAAATTAAATATCCGATGTTCTCACAAAATTCAAGAATCGAAATTCTTACAAGTTGCACTTTGTGAGAAGTAATAATAAATTTCAAAGTATACGCTGAAAAATTATTTGAATAAATGCACATACCTTATTAAAAACTCCAAAATCGATTCCTTTCTAAATTTTTAATACTTATGAAGACATTCATCTTAGAACATAGACTGTTTTGTTTATCTTTTCATTATTTCCGATTTATTACATTTCCCATAAACTTGCCCTTATATTTTTTGTTCAAACCTAAATTTGCTTTTGTTTTTGCTGTGGCTGAGAAGACATGTTTGTCACGTTGCATTATCATTGAACAAAGTAAGGTGTGCAAATTTTAAATGTGTCGCGTCGCGCCATCTATTGAGGAAAGGTGACAGATTTTTACATTATTTACAGTAAATATTAAATCCATCGTATTTGAAGGAAATTGTATTTCTTTGAAAAACAAATAAATTGATTTAGTATATTCATTATGCTTAAAACAATCACACTTTGTTTGCGGTAACCGATATTTTAAACTACTCGAGTCAAATTATTAAGACCTAATTTCCGAATTATATGGAAAAGTTTAAGAGGATGTGCAAGCTGATAGGCTTAAGAGACTAATTTTCAGCAAAAAAAAAAAAAAAAAAAAAAAAAAAAAAGAAAAGAATGGCAAATTATTTTTAAACCAACGTTATCCATTACTTTTATATTAAATTTTAAATTGTGTTGAAAGTATGGACTTTCAAAAATTCAATACATATTTTCTTCATAATCCATATTTTTTAATTTTAATGCAATCTCTCAAAAATTTTAGACAAAAAAAGAAAAATTCTATAATTAAATGTATTTGGTAACGGTGATAATATTATAAAAGCAAAATACAATTAAATTTTTTAGAAAGCGTAGATTTATTAATGTTTTATTTTGAAGAGTAACAAACTCTCAATATTAAAAAACTTTAAAAAAATTAAGAAAAAAAAAATGAAATCAATTTCAAAAACAAAAATACAAAGAGCAAAATAAGAATTAAAGTTGATTTGAAGCAAATTTGACTTTAACAATAATTTTTCCTTCAACAAACTGCGACTATTTATTTGCAATTTCTTCCATTTTATCAATTTTGGCACACACACAATTTGCGATATAAATTACATGATTAATTTATAACTAATATCTATTTTGGTGAAATTTCAAACCAAATCAATCTTTTTGTAGTTTAAATATTCAAGGAGAAAGCTTCTAGACTGTAATTCAAATTTCACATCCGACTAACTTACAAGCAACCAACTAAAATGTATTTTGTTGTTGAAATTTCCACAAATAATTACTTTGTTAGGGCTACAATAGATTTTCTATGTCTGGAGAATAGCTGCGAAATCTGGTCAAGCGTGGCATAATTATTTTCATATTTTCATCACGATTTTTTTAAAAATAAGAAGAAACCTTAAACTCATTTCCATATTAATTTATTTTGTTATGGTACGTTATAGTTAGAAAGTCATGGTCACACACTAATCAACTTTCATGGCTATGAAATCGGAAATTATTTAAAGGTAAATGTTAGAGAGAAAAAAAAAGATATTCTGATAAAAAAATAAATAGTTACGCTTCTGTGAATATATTGTTATTTTACATTTGATTATACTACAGGAAAGTTATTTGTATTTTCTTCTACAGTTTCGGATTATAATTTAAAGGGAAAAATGTTAACTCGATTGCATGTTTGACATTTAAGATGTAAAAAAAAAAATGGATAGTCAAATGTAATTAAGATTTACTATCGGGAAATATTCATGAAAAATATAATACATATAATATGAAAATAATTATGCAGGAAAAAGTTTATTCAAAATCTATAAAAACTACATAATCATCATTCTACATTAATTTCCCAATACTGATTTGCCGTATCGATTTTTCAACCATTTTAAAATATTTCTATTCTAGGAATTATTTGTTTCACTTAAAATATAATGTTGAAATAATAATTTCTTTGCTGAATTTTTGATATTCGGTTTACTCTTACATTTGCTTGCTTAGTAAAATCTCTAAAATTATACTTTATTAATGATATTATGAAATAAATGACAGCAGGGTTACATTTTGCATATTATTTTGCTACAAAAATATTATGAGTTGAAAAGTTCTTCTATTAATTATACACTATCTTTTTTTATTAATAACACAGCAAATTAACTTATGTATGAAACAAACTTTTCTCACTTAAAAAATTTTTTATGTTTTTTAATATCACGACGAGCAAGTTTCCATATTTCTCTCCGCATCTAAAATTTATAGTCGTTTTGGGAAATTATCACGCTCACCTTTTACATTTAATTCTTAGTTTTAGTGATCGATCTTAAAATTTCCATTTTACTACGAAAGAAGGCAAAATAAAAATTTAAATTAATTATGAAGTAGTTAGCAAGAATCTTCCACAAATTCACACCACAATATATCCAAAATTATAAAATCCACATACCTAAACACTGAAATGAATAATAACTGCATTACTTTCGCAACCAGCAATAACAAAAACACAATGCACTAAACTGGAAGAGCTTCAAAATCTTTACCTATTTATCTATTCACTAATACCTTCCAGTTATTCTGAATTAGTGCGGACACAATTCGGGAAGATTCAGTATTCATTTAAGCTTCTTCTTACTCAGTGGCGTAGCAAGAGTAAATGGCGCCCTGGCAGAAAAAATTCGTCCTCCCCCTTCGACCTCTTTGAGTTTAAAAACAAAAAATAAATGCAATAATATTTTGTCTTCGCGGCGTCCTTCCCCTCAAGACTGGTGTCCTGTGTGTCGAAACATCCCCCTCCCCGCCCTGTCGTTGCACAACATGTTTCTGTTCCAATTACCTGCCAATAATAGTAAATCAATGAAGGAAAGAATCCAGAAATCTTATTCTTGACATTTTTTATTCAGCTTCCATTCAGTGGCGTAGCAAGAATAAATGGCGTTCGAAACATAGTACTTTCTTTCATCCCCTTCGTCATATCTTTAAAATCATAAAATAATAGTACTAATATTTTGCCTTCGCAACCTCTCCCCCCTCTCCGAAGACTGGCACCCGGTAAATCGAAACAGTTCTTGATTTCCCCCCCCTCCTTAGTTACGCCACTGCTTCTATTCCTCTCTTACCCCTGATATCCAAAAATCACCTTCGTAACTTATTTCAACTGACAAATCAGACCGTGCCCTTACGCTTCACAGAAGCTTATTGGCATTTTATACACCATATCTTTCCCTATACCAATAGCTACTTTAAACAATGCAGCGTCTCTAACCTATTAGGAAAATATCATGGGGCATAAATAAACCAAAATAAAAACTTAAATAAATCCTGAAGAAGTTAGCAAGGATCTTCCACAAATCCGCACCACAATATATCCAAAAATATAAAATCCACATACAAAAAAACTGAAATGAATAATAACTGCCTTGTTCAGAACGCCGCGTTCGCAATCAGCAACACCGAAAACTTAATGCACTAAACTGGAAGAGCTTCAAATTCTCTGCTCTGCTTCTGCAAAACTGCTTCTATTCTTCTTTTACACCTGATATCCAAAACTCACCTTCGTAACTTATTCAGACAGATAAATCACACCGTGCCTTACGCTTCACAGAAGCTTATTGGCATTTACACACCATATCCTTCTCCCATCCCAATAGCTGTTTTAAACACTGTAGCGTCGCCAACCCATTAGCGGAATGTCATGAAGCACAAAAAATAAAGCAAAAGAACAACACAGCGTAGCGTGGGACTGGTAACGTTGTAGCAATATTTGATTGCCGCCCCCCCCCCCTCATAATTAGCAGCGCACCCGAAATCAGTCCTAACACTTTACCAAATGAAGGCAGGTTGTGATGAATTGGACATGAGACAGCAGCGAACCCATCATTCGACGTGGGAAACCCGCAGTTAACCGTCATTATCTGAGGCACGGACCCGTAGACCAGCACCGCTCTCTCACCCTTTTTAGTTTTACCCGACAAATTAAGCAACCAAATTACGAACATTAACCGTTAAACTCTCCCACTGTTCCGGTATCTACCATACTTTTTTTTTCGCACTCTTCCACTTGGCGATTTTTTTTAATGACGCCGTGCATGGTACTAAATGCAGGTATTTTAAATATTAACGACGCCAGAGAAATTAGTTCGGTTATTTTTTTTACCCTTGCTTAGGGGTGTAGAGGTACAAGCAGACGGGGTTTAATAATTCTGGAAGCTTCAGTAAATTGCTTTTTTGCAGCTGAGATTTATTAGGGAGGAGTAATTTAATGGCTGCTGTAACACCCAAAGGAGCGTTTGAACTCGTTCGGTTATTAGTCTGAGATAACAGGGGCAGTTACTTTTTGAATGGGTTATTTCTAGGCAGGTGTGAATTTTTTTACAAAGATATTGCATAAGAAATGTGTTAATTTGAAATTAGGCGTGTAATCATCACACAGGTGTGGAACGCATACTTAACATACTCTGCAACCATATCCACTCTGGTAAGCAAAGTAGTGCTTTATTGCCCAGATTCTCTTTTACATATTTGAAATGTTACCCTTTACAATTCAGAGGCCAGTCACAGAAATAATCTATCAATAATCTATCGGTCACCACCATGTGCCAGATACCATCGGGACGTAAGGCCCATCGGACACCATAGACATCTGGAGGAATTTTGCCATTCTCATAGATTTATTTCCCGATATAATACCCTTTATAAAAATTACATAAGGTTTCCTGTTAATTATTTTCCGGAATATATAAAGTTTATAAAATATTATGTAGAACACAACGACTATTCAATAAATTTTTATTTTCAAAATTAAATCTAATAAATTATATTTTAGATTCGATTCCTTTAAGATTTTTTTTGGGCGCTTATTTATTAAATAAAGGTATTCTTCTCTCTTTCTCTTTCTATACTCAACCATTTATACATATTTTGTTTTTGAATATACAATTGTTGAAGAAATTCACTAGTAGATGAGATTTCTTTATAATTTAGGTGTAAGACTTTACATCTAAATTATAAAGAAATAAGTTTAAAAGTTATGATATAAAACTTTACATCATAATTTAAACTGATAATCCTGTTGGACCAAATATAATTGTCATTCTTATTATTAAAGTCAAAGGTTCTGCTTAGTTCTTATTTAAGTAGAAATATTCAAAACTATATCCTGACACCACAATGAATTAATTATGCAACATATGAAAAATTTTATGATTATAAATAAACTAGTAAGCGTTTGAATGAAAGTAATAGTCACTTTCGCCGCAAAAGCCCTTGTCTCCTTCAAAGTAGCAAAAACTTTATTTATGAAAATGAATTAACAAAATTCATGAAATTTCAATTCGTTTGCAACTAAGAATATACTTTCAGGTAGTTAGTATTTCTATGAGTTTATACTCCAACGGTTTCGAGACTGCATTAAACGAGTATTATTTAAGCCTATTTTTACTAAGGTTCATGATTTGACTAATTAATTTTTAAATGATGTTAATATTATCTCCAGATTCTAGCTCTACGTCTTCTCCAAACTGATTAGAAGTTCATTGGCATATAATTCAAGCAGTTAAATCATAAATTTTGGAAACTTGGATTTCTGGCACTGGCTTAAAGCAAAATCCTGTAATTATCGAACTAGCATTCACGGTTGTCAGAATGGACCTAAGTTTCTGAAATCTCCTTCTGTAAAATGATTAAGAATAACCTTGGAAAAAAACGGCAGATACTTGGTTCAATACCTTCGCCAAAAAATAAGAATCATTAAGCATTTTTTAACTACTCCAATTCACTTCTAACAGCCCCAAAACTCATCAAGATCTCTTCAAGAGCCATTAACATCATTAAAGTAACAAATAAATAAGAGGGCATCCGTTCCAAAATAGAGTCATCAAAATGATCAGAGTTCACTTTCGGCTGCACCATATGAAAGTTTAAGTGCAAATTTAACAATTCTTTAATGATTCCGAAGTGTTCGGATACCGATATTTACAGCTCGTGCTACGGCTCATTGCCCATCTTTATCGCGAACGAAGCCTCCGGAAAGTTGGATGGCTGCAGCAGCTTCTGCTGTGATGTATCAAGTGCCTGTTCCGGAAGGCTTACAAGTATGCAAGGCGAAATGATTCCGTCCACGAAAACAGGGCGATTAACCGGTGTTTTGGGGAGGGATTTCTTCCAAGCGTCGGTTGTTAGATGGAGATTTATCTAATCGATAGCCGCAGATTTGTCAAAGGAATGTGTCCTGGAATTGTATCGACAAGCGAAGTTGCGCCCATGGAGTGTGTTCATTGGAAAACATCCGCGAAAGTATTTAAGATTGGTTTGTCTCGTGGCTTCCGATCCATTTAGGATCCTGATTTGCATGGAGTTTGACTGGAAGCTACTTTTGAAAGTTAAAATTGCAGTTTAACAATGAACCCATTTTTCAAAAATGCGACATCCAGATAGCCCAAGATGTTGTACGGTGTTTCACAATAAAGCATACAGTATTATACGATAGCGTGCATATTGTCAAACATCTTTGTGTTACTTTTATAGTGCTGTTAAAAATGTTGTATTTTTTGAATTTGCAGTCCTATTCAAATTTTGCATAGATTACCTGTCTTTTGGATTTCATAATTTGTTCACATAAAATCTGAATATTTCAACAATAAATCTGTGAATTTTTTTAAATTTAAAAGAAACGGACCTGTGTTCTCAATGTTTAATCTGTTCAGCATATAGTCAGAATGCAACTTTATGGACATGGGTCAGAGAGTATAGCATTTATATCAGATTAACTTCTCTGTTTTTGTAGTATTTTTTGCTTAGACGTGCAATACAGGATTCTGTTTCTGCCAAATTTCAGAGCAAGGAATGAATTAACAATCTTTATCTACATTCTGAAGTAGGAAAGAAATATACCGCATAATTTAGTTCGATAGTGACGAGTTATTTGATGTTAATGGGAAAGATGGGCATTTGACAGTGGAAATTTCGGCTATTACTTTATAAAAGCATATTCATACAGCGTAAATGTATTTATTACATCGTATATATCCATTTTTTCTGTTAAAATTTTGATATCTATTTTGAGTTTAACTTCGCATGAAACAGCCTGAGGCAATTTTAGTTGGAACAAAGATAGTTAAGGTTCTTTGTATCATAATACCAGGCCCATTTTCAGTGTTTTTCTAAAGCTTAAAAGTTTCACAATCTGCTACTGAAGTCTATCATGTTGAGCAAATTAACATCAGAACATCACGGCAGAGAAAGAAACAGTAAATCACCTTACGGTAAAGTTAAATTAATAAGTGGAAAATTTCATCTAGCTTTTCAAGCAGTACTTCAGGAACTAATCTCAGCGTCATTGCATTGAACCAGAAACTGATGTGCGAAATATAAGTGCACTCGCATTTTCAAGTTATAAGAATATAAAAATCGATAGCTAACCTGCCCTTAATTTAGTGAATACCGATTTCGGAAATTAAGTTAGGCATTTGAGTGACCAAGTAATTAGAAAAGATATAATCGATATATTGATGTTTGAAATAGAGGATTAATTTAACCGATGTGGCTATTGAACCAATTCCATTAGTTTTGTTATAGACAGACATGGGTATGGAAATATCAATCTGGTCTGGTGGATACAAATTTTAGATTATTTTCAAAATGATAGTTGATTATTAAGTAAGTGATGAGGAAAATTTGTGGAAACAATAGTTAAAGGAGGACAATAAGGAAAACAATACTGAAATGCGTTTTTTTATGTTTGAAAGTTGTTCATTTAATATTACAAAATATTCATTTATTTTGTTTAGGTGGTTAGATTTTAGGTGGTTTAGATTTTATAAGTGGTCAGTCCCAACAAATATTATGTTTACATACTTTCATTTCACCAGTTTTGAGTTCATTTTTCTTTTGCGAATATTTAGTTAGTTCTATTAACCGAGGATTTACTACTTTATTCACCGAAATTGATTTTTGTATTGAAATAAAGGTAATATCTAACAAATCCCTTTGTTATTTCCCGTTCTCATTTCGAAGGAAATATATAGGTTCATTAAATAATAAAAACTTTAGCGTGATTTATAGGTTCTATAGTCATAGCGTTAAATATTCTTTTCACAGTAATACTTTTTGCAACATTTTTTATCATTTGAAAAGTTCTGTAATGGGAAAAAACTTTTTAATCTTTAGAAACCTTTGGCTATTTAAAAAAAATATATTACTTAAACGTCAGAAATTAAATGAGAAGAAGTTTTGTGTAATTACTTGAAATAACAGATATCAAAAAGTTTGATATCTGTTTATCAGATTCCAAAATAAACTTTGCCTTACTTTGGAATTTTGAATGATCAGAAAAATTTCATCCACCTTATTCAAAAACATACAAAAAAAATTCGATTCTGAATTCCTAAGCTCTGTTCCGCATTATTCTTAAAGAAAGATTTGCCATCTTCGATTTTTCGAAATCAATCAAATAAGGGAAGTAAATATGCCGTCGCATCAAAAATTTATGCCTTATTTTTTCCGAAAAATACATTTAGGGTTCAAGGACTGTCAAATTTCTTTGTCCATGCATGAATGCATTTAAATCTTCAAGCATTCGCATTTAAAACAGAACAATATGAAGAAATACTTATTACGGAATGTTTTCAGTATTATCATCAGCTGCATTCTAAAAATGCAAATATTCCATTATAAATCCTCTGTTCCCCATAAGCTGCACTTACAGACAGTGACATCACATGAGCAGCAAAGGTGCGCACCCATTCACGATGTAGGTTTATTGACCCTTAATCGTCGTAGGAAACAAATTGGTATTGGTAGGAGGAGATCCAGTCTGTGTCTGTTTATAGGGGAGTGACAGCGAGCCGACGATTGCGGATCTTGGTGTCAAAGATCACTGCCTATGGGAGACTTAAGTTATTCATTTAATACGAAGCCCTGTAGGGTTAATGGCTCCGTAGGAACCATTAAATTCTAATTTATATAAGAAGAGGAAGAGTTCGCCTTCGAGAACGAGCGATATGCCTTCGCCAGTCAATTCTTTCCTTATTGTCAAGAAAAATATAGAGTTTTTATTGCAAAAAGTATAGGCTTCGAAGCCTGGCGCGATAAATGTATCGTAATTGACAAGCGCAGATTTAAAAGGGTACGGATAGTTTGGCCATAGTTTTGGTAGACTATTTATGGGTTGCAATGTGCTTGTGAGTGTTTTGGCGGGCTCAAACTCATTGAACAAAGAGTACGGCATTTTATTTGAGTAAGAAATAAAATTCTAAAGAATCCAGGGGAATTTATTTCAATACAAAAGTTAAATTGACTGCCAAATTGGTAGATATTTAACCCCCTGACCTATGAATTTGTTTAACGTCATAATTAGATGATACATCCTATTCGGGACACCAATTGTTTCAAACCGTACGAAAATGTAAAGGGCAATTCAGATACTTAAGCGTGTCCACGTGATTTTTGTCTTTTAAATTCATTGCCAATTTGGCGCAGTCACAGGTTTAAATATCAAAAATTCTGTAACCTGATGCACGAATTATACCTGCCATTATATATATAAAGAAGTCAAGATAAAAAGATAGAATAAGTTGAAATTCGATTTACAGAACTTTTTTATACAATGTAAAAGATCTTCTGGAGATTAAAATTCATTTATGAAGTAATTTATAACTTTTAAAAATCCATTTGTTTAAGATTATCTTGAATTCTTATTAAAAAACATTGTTTCATCTTTCGTGATGTCATCTATCTTGTAAATTTTTGTTATAGTGGAAATTGAAATGATTTATATGAGACAGCTTTTAGTTGGTATATTATTCAGAGATTTAAAATTTAATGTAAAAGATATTCCGTTTGAATGATTGTCAGGTTGATAAATATTTAAGATAAAAAGTCTGAACAAATTAAAATTTGACTTACAGAATACAGTATGGCAGAATTTAATGGAGTAATTTAAATAAAGTAGGTCAAATAATACAATTTATACTTTATGCATTTAATACTTTAATATATAGAAATATAACTTTCAAAAATTCAGTCACCCATAAATATCGTGAATTCTCATTACAAAACACTGCTATAACACTTCTGTGCACACTGTAATATCATCATTCTTGAAAATTCTTTTTTTGGTAGAAATTTAGATGATTTGTTTGTGAATTTTTTTTTAGTATAAGAACTAATCTTTGACCTTTTGTAAAATTTCATTAAACTTTTAGAAGTCTCTTTTATTTTTAAACACTAAGAACAAATTTTCATTCCTCATTTTTTAAACTTAACTGATACTTACTCTTTAAGAAAGGAAATTTAATGCAAGTGTTTTTATTTTCCTAACCAACAACCCATCCTCCATGAAAATGAATTAATAAGCAGAAAGCAGTCGTAGCAGTAACTGCTTTTTTAATGACCCATAAACTTTCTAATGACACAATTTAGAGCGAGATGAACATCTTGAAAGTTTAATTTTAATTTAGATGGATAGAAGGAGAGATTATGCTTTTACGCATTTTTTCATTCGGCGTAGATTATGGCTTCGTACGGGTCACAGACAATGGGGTTAGATGTCACCATTAGAGTCTAGAAAAATGCTTTCGGCTAGTTCTATTCATTAAGGCTCAAGATAAAGTTATTAATATTTACGATGTAAACAGTTTCATTAAGTCTGTAAAAATTGTCTTGATTATTTATCTCCTGTTTTAATACGTTGTTAGCTTTACAGAAACATTTTTGAAATTAATACGCTTAATGAGCGATGTTTCTCATGTGTTAGATTTATGTTCATTGTAAATATGAGAAATTAATTTGTATTAATAGGTGAAACTTGATAGTATTTCGAAATCTTAACATTTACACAAAGAAAACGAACGACGAACGAATTACGAAAACTTACACAAAGCTATTTTATTTGCTCATAATTTTAAACTTAATGGATCACACTTAGTACATAGTTAAGCGTAAACATAAATTACTTAAAAATGGATAAGTTGTAAAATATCTATTGTTTAATTTTATTTTTTATTATTTTTCCCAATACATAAAAAAGGAAAGAATATTTTTAAAAATATTTGTAACTGCTATATCAATTCTTAAATTCACCTTTATAATTTTGATGAAGAATTAATTTGGAGAAGCAATCAACACGAAAACTCAAAATAAATTTCTAGTTTATTTTACTTCAAATTTATTTTGAAATTTTACACTGCTCTGTTTCTTAGTCTTTGAAAATAATTTGAGAATTATTACGTTTTTTTCGGATCTTGCATTTATTCCAGTTTGTTTAATTTTTAAAAAAAGACACGAGTTTTATAATTAAATTGTTCTATTTTTCTGGCTCACTTTTATAAAGATGCATTTTCAAAATGCAAAACGATGCTCAAGATAAGGATGATTTTCCAAAATTTTGTTGTTTGGCATTAAATTTAGCATTTTGTATTTAAAATTATAGTAAATATTTACATTCTATCAAACATTATCTCTTCTATGAACAGCAAATTCAAAGAAGAAAAATCTGGGAAGTGTTTTGAGTAGGCCGTAGTTATAAAATAGGAAGGAAAACTCTATTTTATAGATATCGGGCTCACTATATTGTTATTATTATTACCTTATTTTTGTAGTTTTCAAACGCATATTAAAGCAAACATAGTCTAGTTTCCAACTGACTATTTACGACTAATGTTGGATAAATACAGTATTTCAATTTTTCTGTAATGTTTCTCTAAAACAGCTATGTCCAAAAATGTTTATTTTGAAGTTGGTCTTCAAATGTATGAGTCCGGCTAACGCTTAGGTTTTAGATATTCCAAGACCAGTATACATTACTTTTCCTTACAGAAAGCCAGGCCTATCACTTTTGGGCGATTTTACTCCTCGGAGGGAAGATACGTAGTGAGCGAGAAGAGCATTTCCTAAATACTCAAATTTAAATGTCGATACATAGAAAAAAATAATTTGTAACATTTTTAAAACGCGCCACATTTTCAGCAAATCAATAAATGAAGATGTTTCTCTAGATTGCTTAGTAAAAAGAATAAGTATCTCCGCCTCCACTTTTCATTACACCCCTATTTTAGTTAAATCCATCATCTAGCGCATGTGCAAAAGCACGGAGGCTTTTCGTTTCTGAAAACGGACAGTATCCAAATATGACCAATTTTTGCATTCTTTTATAAAATATGATTAAAAAGTACCCACTCAGATGTAAACTTAACAGACCAAAGACACTCCCCAAGAAGTCGCAGAGACAATTTACATTATAGTACTCTGGTTACGATGGCACGGATATTTTAAACATTAATCCCTAACAGGCATCTTGAATAAACAAGAAACCCGAATATTATATTGCTTAGTAAAAAGTAAACATCCCTCTTCCATACTTCTTCCTCTCACTCCTATTTTAGTGAAATCAGATTCGATTAGCGCATGCGTAAAAGCACCGAAGACAGTGGCAAATCCAGGGGGGCTATCGGGCTACAGGCCCCCCCCGCCAGAGCCAAGCCAGAAATCTTGATTTTATTTAACATCATTACAACTGTTTTTTCTTAATTTCCCTCTTTTTAAAAAATAATAAAAACGTTTCAACATTCCTTTCTGGCTTGACAGGCTCGAAAATTTTCCTACTTTTGTAGTCATTCCACTTGTATTTGTAGCTTTGACGCTGCGGAGGACATTTTTTGGCTAGCTATTTCATTGCAATTTTTATTAAATTTTCTAAAGTGTTGTATTGTTTTTCATGAATCTTATTGTCAGGTGAGTCAAGTCTGTAAAGTTAAAGAGTTTTGGTTTACTTTAGCCTTGAGGTTTACATTCCTCACGACGATACAAAGTCATTATGACATCCGCCGCGGGGCGCCCCCCGACCGGAATCCTAGATTCGCCACTGACCGACGATTTTCGTTTTCGAAAACGGATAGTATGCAAATGTGACCAATTTTTGCATTCTTTTAACAGAAATGATTAGAAAGTACCCTTTAAGGTCCTATTCAGATGCAAAATAACATACCGAAATCTGTACCAAGAAGTCGCAGAGTCAATTTACATTGCGGTGCGATGACACGGATATTTTAAAAACAAATCCCTAACCGGCATCTTGGATAAACAAGAATCCCGAATATTATATTGTTTAGCAAAAAGTAAGCATCTCCTTCTCCATCCTTCTTCCTCTCACTCCTATTTTAGTGAAATCAGATTCGATTAGCGCATGCGCAAAAGCACCGAAGATTCTCGTTTCCGAAAACGGATAGTATGCAAATGTGACTAATTTTTGCATTCTTTCAACAGAAATGATTAGAAAGTGCCCTTTAAGGTTCTATTCAGATGCAAAATAACATACCGAAATCTCTACCAAGAAGCCGCAGAGTCAATTTACATTGCGGTACTCTGGCACGGATATTTTAAAAAACAAATCCCTAACCGGCATCTTGGATAAACAAGAAGCCCGAAGATCCGTCGAGTCGAGAACAGGATATTGCCAAGACGGATCAAAAGAAAGAGCGAGAGGAGGGTCGGGAGGCAAAATAATAACGAAAAAGAAAGTTGCTTTGCTTAAAGCCTATTAGGTGCTGTGCAGCGGGCGAAATGAAGTCTCTTGGGGGATGGCGGTTGCAAATACATCGGTGGGCACCTAATTTCCTAGACAAACGGAAGCATACGATAGACGCTGAGGGACAAAACTGGGCACGGCTTAAGTAACAGCGTCCTGGCTGGCAAATGAGAACTAATGGACTTTGCCTTGACAGCCCTCGTCAGGCCTGCTTCATTAAAGGTGGCCGCAGTGTCACTGACCACCGCGAAGACACTTTCTTGGTTAACGCAGGCCATTAGGAGGACTCTTCCCCAGCTCCCCTCGTAGGAGGATCACCAAGGATTTTTACGAATCAGAGTCTAGGGGAAGACGGTATATTCGTACGGAAAATGCATTATCAGATTTTGTGGTTTTACATCTATGTCTTCTAAAAAGTTGTCCACTGGCAATACCATTTCGACTGCAAAGTATTTGGCTGCACCATCAATGAATTAAAATGTTTCACAACTCTAGATGTACATCTAAGTAGGAAAACCAAAACATAAAAATGTAATAACTAAATACAGACAAAAATTTCCAATTTTTATAGTTATAAAGTTTTAATGAGTATTTCTAATTAAGTTGACTTTCTCCTTTTTATTTACTCACAAAATTGAAGAACTATACAGAAGAGCTGTATATCACGAAAGAGCAGCAGTTCCATTATATGCTGTTATTATTCGCAAAATTTATCATTATTGTTGTTTCACAATGGTGAAAAAGCAGTTGCAATTAATTTCGTGAATGCATTTTTAAAAAATTAGAGAGTCAAGTTTGAGACATTGATTTATCGACAAAAAGTCTAAAACTTTGGAGAAACAACTTACCAGTTGCAGATGATTGCCTAACTCGTTATTGTAATAATCCACAAAGTGAAAGAAAATACAACAGCAGATTGCTATTTCAAGTGAATATAAATAGTAATACTACAAGTCTTAAATTTAAAGGTAAATCAATATAGTAATGAATTTTTCCGTAAGCATTCTTCATGATTAATTCATACATCTTCCCCACATCTTTCATGATTAATTCATTCGTTATTACGGCACTGATTTATTTTGAAAAATATAGAAAAAGCCAATAAAACGCTAAGAAATAAAAGTATAACCAGAGCTGGCTTTTCCTTATAAAGGTTAATACTGTATAGTTTTGGTTCCTTTTTAACTTCAAACGACATTGATAACGTGTCTGTCACATACATTTAAAAAGACATTTATTCAAAACTCTAATTAGAAATTACAGGAACACAGTTGATTAGATGAATTTTCAATTTCTAGAAAAGTAGATGCTTTAAATGCACGAATCTTATTTTATTCCAGTCGCTGATTTGATAAGTTAATTAAATTCTATCTTTAATTTAAGTTTGCGGGTTTCAGTTTTTTAGCATGAATTTCTGCCTTTAATTATTTATAAGCAGATTATCAAAATTGAGTCTGCGATCTTTTTAAAAATTTAAGTTTTTCAAATGTAATACTTTTGATTAAAACGAGATGATTTTCCGCGAACGAAAAGATTGGAATAATTTTTCCTTTCGAGAAAAACCATTAAAACGATCGAACTAAAAAGACAAATGGCTTTTATAAACATTTTATCCATTTATTCTTCATAAATAAGAAGCTAATAACGATCCGCATTCCTTTTATTGCATTCACAGCATTAATACCGAACCAAAAATGACTTGGAAGCATCAAATGGGGCCAATCAATAATATCCAAGTTAAATAAACTATTCAAGTCTCAATAATACATTTCCATTTAATTTTTATTATTGTCCTTTGCCCATCTCCAACTGTTTACCAAATGTACTGTAGTACCCGTGGGGCAATTTGCTGGGTTTACATTTAAAATTATGAGCTCCCTTGACGCGTCGGGACCCCCAACTACGTTCGGAATTCCTTCACAGCACTGTGTGAAGGAATGACATTTTTAAACTCCCCCCTTAGGGCGCAATAAATTGGTACGCAAAAAGAGACAATACAGACGAAATCTTCGGTTGGAATCTTCCGAATGCCGCCTTCATTACGGACATATTCGGTATTTTGCTTTATCGCCGCAAATCTTTTTCGTTCTCTCTTTTTATTCCAATGGGTCTCTGAAGTCTTCATTTCTCGTGCTTCTGCTCTTTCTACTTTCTTTTCCATTTATCTGTTTCATTTGGGGGACAAAAACTTTTGATTCCCAATTTTCGTCATCGTGTATTGCTGCTGTTTTATCCTTTCCTTCTTGGAGGAATCTATTTTCTTTTAACTTTCCTAACGAGTCTGCTGGAGATGCTGCCTGCCAGACGCAGAAGTTGGGGTAATAAGGACTGCAAAATGCGAGTTTTAATAGCGTTTGCCGCATAATTTTGAAGTATTATACGATGTTATTTTTCTTCCGTTCTTTTCCTTTTGTTTTCTATCTCATACTCTTGCATTCTTTCTCCCAGTGGCAGAGTGCGCGCTGGTTATATTATTATTTTAGAGAGAAATTGATTTTTCAAGCGTTTTCTTGGAATTTGGGGCTTGCAAGAATCTTAGTTCTGGTGATTTTCTGAAAACGCAATAGTATTGTTTCCACCATTTTTTTTCGGGATTCGAATTAATTCTCTAATTATCTTAGTTAAAATTATCTGTGTAATCGATTTGTTTATCGTGGATTTTTCAAACTGAAATGTATCTAAATTTATGCCTCTTAAATTTTCCACATTTGATGCAACGTTTTGGTTTAGATTAGTTAGAATAATGTCATTTTTGAACTATAATAAGACTATTTTGAGTCAAAACGGGTTATTTTGAATTTTGGGCAGACGACGAGGATGGCACCTAATCCAACAAACCCTTTTCCAAACTGCCACAAAAGCGGGAAGATCTTTGACCCTGATGAATTTAACATGAAACAGGAAAGCTTACATGGAATCGGTCGAACAACCCATTCCGAAACTGAAACTGCCATAGGCTCCATAACTCCATGGCTTTAAGGTCCCGTTTCGATTTCGATTCAAATGTGCACATACACAGGAAAATTGAAAAGTGTAGTGAACCATTGAATTATGATAACCCAAAAGTCATGGAGTTAAATGTACTTATTTTTAAAATTTTAAAGACATTTTTAAAAATGAAAATGGTTCTCTCTGTTAACTTTGCCTATTAGATTTGAAGAATCTGATATAAAAGTGTATTGTCATGTTTTCGTTACCCATAATCCTAAAGTTCATGCAAGCATTGTCATTTGGAGTTACTCCCTAGTTAAGAGGCCCTGGTCTGTTTATCTGTTGAGAAATTAGTTCGTTACAATTTAAAAGTAAAATTCAATCAAGTTGCTAAAGCTTTTATTTTAAATTGGATTATGGATAATGGTTTTTTTCATAAAGTATTACTCAACGAAGAGTGGTTTTCGAAACACACGTAAATATTTGCTATTTAGCTATTTATATAATAAACTTCGTGAAATAGTTAAGCTTTCCTCTAAATTTCATTATTGCAAAGAGAAAGTAAGAGAAAGTTTCAAAATAATCGAGTTTCAATTGAAACTAGATTTTTAAACAAAAGCTATTGGTTTATAAAAAATATTGCATAGCGATTATGTTATCTTAATCGAAAAATGATATGTTTTTACAACACTTATTAATGAAAAACAAATATCTACATCCATTAAACGTTGCAAACATTACGAAGATAATTGTTTTCGGATCATTTTCTTTGTGTACTTTAGAGTGATTTACAAAATACCTAATTCTAACAACATAAAGCAAGCTATCGATAAAAAGCGCCCACTTTGTAGTAAATGGATATTGAATAAACAAAGATTCACGATATTATACATTATTTCCTTACATGATGCATTATTAATTTTCTTTTAACATCACCAGATATTACAACGATATCTGCCGATTTTCGATTAAATCTTTCGTAGTTAACTCTCTAAAACCTTTACACAAAGAAGATTACTTGTTTATTTATTAAGCAAGAAAGGGAAAAAATGAATATATTTAGTTTTACCTATGTTGATGAACATTCTTTATTTTTTTTCTCTTCTTCTTTTAATCTGCCAACGCACAAATGTGGTGTCTTAAAAATCAATTTTCTGTCATTAAAAGATAATTACAGTAAACATATATGCGGAGTTTGGGGGAGGGGAGGCTAGGGAACAAAAATAACACAGATTCGAGTCCTAATCTAAAATGGTGGAATAATAATAAAGAAAAGAAAATAACATTAAAAAATAAAGAGCGTACAACCGACATTGGAAATTAAAAGACAACAACCCATGGCTTAGAGGAAGAACATATTTCTATTAAAAATGCCGAGGGATGAAGGCATGGCATCAATTGATTTTTGTCAGACGATTATGCTTTATCGTTCCTCCACCCACCCTTTTGCTTTCAAAAAATCCTTTACTTGCACGAGCCGCATAAATATTCCAATTAAAAATTCTCTTTCTCCCAAAAGGAGACGGTTGCTTATATCGTCATCCTCCCCTTCAATATCCCCCTTTTCGATTGTCCTTCAAAATATGTTAACCGATATCGGCTGTGTTGGAGTCAGAGATCGTCTGCCGAGGGGGATCGGCATGAAATTTCAGTTAGTTTTTCTTGGCGATACAGTTGGATAAAAACAAACAAAGAATTCAACGATGCTGTTTAAAGGGGTTTTTTTTATGATTAGTTGAAATGATTTATTTTTAACCTTACGAGATTCCTGTTATTAGGGTAATATAATTATTAAATCCTTTGGAGACTATGCACAATATTCACTCGACACGTACTTTTAGCATAATTAATATATATCTGAATATAGAGGTTAATATTTTGCAATTATTTTAGTGCAGAGATAGCTTAAATATAGGCGGTACAGATTTTAATATTAAAATAATTCAGATTGTTGTTGAAAGTCATATGGAACAATTTTCCACATTTGAGAGATATATTTATGAAATGGTGTATTCTTTGTGAAACTTAAACCTAGTAAGTGATTATACTTCAATCTGCTGCATTTTGCAAGAAGATGTCAGTAACGATATTTTTCTCAAATTTTATCTCTTTTACATAAAAAAAAAGGAACTGCAGAAGTTTGTTAGAAAGAAGATAGACTATGAAAGAGACTTTTTTATAGTGTGCAACTCAGTTTTGAATGTGAAGGATTTATTTCTTTTGTGCGTTTTTAAATTTACATTTGATTTTTTTAAATACATTTTTATTTTGAAAATGGAGGATTCAATAATTCATTATTTCGTAAATTATTACATTAATTTCTGAAAAATACTCGGAGAATAAAAAAAATAGTTTTAAATTTTACTTTTTTAATAGATGCTTTATGGAAGATTTTTAATTATGCTAAAAGTACTCTTTAGATTTTATGGGAAACTTTAAATATTGAAGTCTGATTTTACTAATTTTCCTCTAAATATATCGCTTTAATGTCAACAGTTAGTGGTAAAAACATTATTGATTAGATTGGAATTTCTGATGCTGAGGAAGTGGGATGTATTTTACTATATTCAACTATACTAACAAGCGCATACATTAATACTTATTTTAATTGGTTTTTAAAATAATAAAAAAATATTTGCATTCATATAATAAGTGCATTCACATTCTTAAAGTTATTCCTAATTTGGAATAAAAAAATAAATTTCAACTGGATTTAAAGTACTGCATCTTGCTTGAAAGCAATCTACAGTCAGTTCAACGAGATAACGAATGCTCTTTTATTAGTTTGCATTGATGAACCTATTTTTATTCAGTTATCTGAAATTTCTAGACAGAAAAGAAATTCAATTTTAAAATCTTTCTTGCCCCTATATTCAAATACCCCCTTTAGTATTAGCCTAAGCCGCGGCGCGACAGCGCCTGTAAAGCTGTGTTTTCCACACGGACAGTAATGATGCAGTGAAGTCTAAAGCCAGGAAGTCTCGCTTGCTACAAAGCAGACGGGCTGAAAAACATAATACTTTTATGTCTCGTTTCTTCAATAGACTTATTAAGACGATTCGCGGCTTCATTTTACTTCAGTATGTTCGGGGCGCAACCCATTAAAACTCTACAGTTTGTACAGCTGCGCCTGTTTTAGATGGGGTACATTTATCTTGCTTAAACTGCGACAGCTAGAAACGCATGTTTCCACTCAATTAAATGAGTAATTCACGTTTGGAATGAGAGGAAAGGGGATAATTATAATTTTTTCTAATTTAAATCGTGAATTGTTATCTGTGTCACTTCTATGTGTCGTTAAAAACAAAGCAGTGATTATGAAAGGATAAAAGTGAAGTGAACAGGTGGCAGTCTGGACGTAGGATAACTAACAATTTTTTTTCCATTTAGTGAATTCTTTTGAAGTCGGTCGAATTTTAAATTTGTTAATTAGTTTCGCTTACAAGAAGTGTCATAATTTTAAAGTATCTTCAACGTATTCTTCAGTGAATTACAATTTTCATTTACTTATTGCGTGCATGAAAATTTTTAAGAAACTGAGTAAATATAAAGCGATGTTAAAGTACATTTTTAAAATTTGTAAATTATTTTAATCTCAATAAACGTTAGAACAATTTTATAACTGCTAAAATAATATTGTTCAAATGATTTTCTACAATAAACAGATAATGATTAATTGAAATAGCATGGTATTGATTTATATATCTCATTCTATATTAATTTTCGACGATAGCTCTGATGAAAATAATATCACGCCTGTTAATTTCAATGACTAATATATCAGATAAATGTATCAATATATTTTCGAAATGTAATTTATAAGAGATTAAATATTATAATATCGCATCGGCTTTTGCAATATATTACTTAACACTATATTTACCGACATTTCGCTGATACATTGGAACTGCCATTGGAATACAGTCATTTTGACCGGTCGTGATAGTTCCAGTTCTAAACAGCAAAAATTTTACTTGTAAATATTATTATGGTCCAAAGTTTTCATTTTGATTGCACGGATACTCTTGCTAATTTTTTAATCACTCAATTCGATAAATGATTAAATTTTGTAATAAACAAGTCATGGGGTTTTTTTTATAACTAGAATCAATTACTTTAAAACATTTAAAGTTCATCACCGATTCGAACGTCATGTTTTTAGAACTTCTACCACTAGAGTTATGCTTTGGATTTTAAGAAACCAACGTTCAGTTTATCTATATAAAATCGCATTCTATATTTAGCACTGAAATTTATAACAAAGGACAGGTTTAAACTAAAATTGGTACCTGGTCAAAGTTCACATATATGAATGCCATTGACACTTTTTTTATATTGTTTCCAACACTGGTTCATATCTTGAGTTGAAAACAGTTGACTTTCGTTTAAAATAGAATTTATTTATCGCCTACACCCACTCACCAGAAAGTATCTCCAAATAACCCTAAATGATTTTCCACAACTTCCCTCCAATCGAAGTCAATTTTTTCAAAAAGCGAACGCTCTAAAAAATAGCGCGTCAGGTTCAGACAGCACTACGTTACAAATCGACGCTTCGAAAGTTACCCCACCCACATCCAAAGACCCCTTCATCGTCAACTGGTATTGATTGAGGCAGGCAAAAAATAATAAAAAGTGAAATCGTTCCATAGCAGCCACGGTCAGGAAAAAGTAACAAGCTATTGCTCGTTAGGAAATCTTTTTCTCTTGTCGTTCGTTCCTCTGCTTTTCAACCTTCATTACAAGCAGCGAGCTCAGAATTTGATTTGACAAGCACAGTTCTCCTTTCTTGCTGGTGGTGGACTGTGTGCTCTCCTCGGCTGAATTGCAAATAATGTTTCCTTATTTCCCATGAAATCTCTCTTCTCTCTTTTTTTCTGGAGAGAGTAAGCGATAATATATGTGTATGGATGGATATATGCTTAGACGGTCTTTGCTGTATTTATCGGTAAAAGAAAATGAGTTGGGACTTTTATTTGGGACTTCTCTTTCTTTCTCTTTTTCTCCTTTTGGATAGATATTGGAATGGAGTTGATCGTTAATTCGACGCAAATGGAGAGTTGTTAAAAACGTTTTGAATCTTTGGATCCACTCTGCGTAAAAGCATGTTTTTGCGTTTGTTAGTTATTTAAAAAGACGTTTCTGAAGTGCTGAGGAAATCGTAAAATGTTTTCTCGAAGAAGCCCGAAAAGGGATTTTAAAGCATTTAGATGAAGCGATAATTATCATTCTAAGGATTATTGAGATTCCACATTAATTGTTTTTTTTTATTCTCGTAGTAAAACGTAAGGTTTATAGGAAAGCGATAAATAAGTAAGAATTTGCACGTTAATTGTTTTTTTTATTCTCATAGTAAAACGTAAAGCTTGTAGGAAAGCGATAAATAACTAAGAATTTACACGTTAATTGTTTTTTTTTATTCTCGTAGTAAAACGTAAGGCTTATAGGAAAGCGATAAATAAGTAAGAATTTTGCACGGAAAGAAAATGTCACCGGCCTTCCTTTCATATTGAATCTTTAATTTATGAGATGAGAGACAATGCATTAATATTAATTCGTGATTGAAAAAATTTTAAAACTATAAACCAAATACACCATCATAGTTAAGTGCAGTAAGCAGTCTAATCATCTAAATATACTGATTTGAAAATAAGATACAGGGAATATAAACAGCTGTTTTCCAATGATAATTCATTACAATATTGAATTATGATAGATTCACACAATCTGGCAGTAATTCTTATAATTTTTAAAAACGTTTCTATGTCGCTTTTTGTAGCGTATAAAAGCTATCTCAAAAAGTAATATTATAATAACTGCTTTTCATTTCTCAATTGATAAAAAATTGATGAAAAATACTTACATTAAAACTTTAATTTTCATAAATGTCTTGCTCAGAGTCTTGCCATAAAATTCCTCTTGGTTTTAACCGATACCATATAGCATAATCGACACAGTAACATTCTGTTTTGGTAAAAACAGAAATGATAAACTACGGATAATCAGTCAATCGAGTCATATTTAGTCTAAAAGGCATAGTCTAGGCATATATTTACCAATCCCACTAGACATATTTCATCCACTAGATTCACATTAAGGAAAAAAAAATAGTCGAGCAAACAATTGAGTTGTATAGATCACCGAAAACATGTTAAATTTATTGGCTGTAGAAACTTAGTAACTGTCATTGTCGTCCAACAATGATGGTATCGGTGCGATTTATTCGTTTTTAGTACTTCGGTAGAAAGTAGAAGTGAAATCTCTATGGTTTGGTTATGTTCAAGATTTCTTGCACAAAACCAGTCAACTGGGATTAAGATGATATAGTTTAGAAATTACACACGAAGCTCTGTCGTAATCCGAAGAGACAAATTTAAGACAGCTGAGTTCAAGTTCTTTTAACGATTGTTTTATTAAATTTATATCCATTTAGGGACATAATGAGAATTATTGATGGCAAGTTTCATACTTGACGAGTACCATAGCAACCCCATATCTAGCATTCCAAAACGCATCAAAATAAAAACAGTGATCCATGAATTGACTCCCTAAGGGAAGTCTTTTGATCTATGAACTAGTTTAACGTTCAACAAACACATATACACATATCTGGCACATAGTGAGTCTCCAATGTAATCAAACTCGAATTCGCAACCCATTGTAAGACCACTGCGGATCGCTGACGCAAATTCTTGGATTCGGAACACGATTTCATAAATTTTCGTCACTAAGCGGGTCTTGTGTGCATTAGATCAAATATCTACTGTGGTGTGAAGTAAAAGTTTGGCTCAGGCGTCAGGATAAAACTTTGATCGGCTTTACCAGGTGAACCTTAATGGTCATCTGACCAAGGTTCAAAATTATGAAGTGCGTTTCTAAATAATACTATTGCAGTTTTGAAACCAAATACTAATCTAATCAATTAGTCGCGTTTCATCGAACATGAAGCCAAAATTTTGCCACCGAGGCGGCTTCTTAAAGGTTCTGTTTTAAGATTCTTTTATGTTTGAACGCGCATTTATTCTTTTTATAAAATATTATTATTGCCATGAATACTTTCTTCTGCTGCCAGGGTTTCACTAAGAAATATTTTAGCAAAAGATTTTATAACGAAATAATTTGCTGAAAGTTTCATTAACCTTCCAGCGGGCGCGCGTATGCTAAAGATACTTGCATTGTGCATCGTATTACATATTTATATCGTTCTTTTATAAATTTAAGCGCAATTTTTATTTATAAAATTTTTGTTTACTATTAAGCTAATAAATACAGATTACATAAATAAAAGTTGCATTTATTTTTGTAAAGCAATACGATACATACATGTAATACGATGCACGATATGCCGTAAAATTTGCGCAGGCGCCCCCGCTGGAAGGTTTAAAATGAGGTAAAAGCTTAGGGTTAGAAGCAGGAAATTTTATTTAGCCTCACTGAATTTAAATGATGTGTGCGAAATATGTTAGTTATAAGGCTCCTTTTTTTGATTAATTTCTGGAGAAATGGTAGAACTAAAACAAAAATGATCCAAGATGGTTTTGAATTTAGTACAGCCCCAGAATTATTTTAAATAGGAACGTTCCATTCTGACAAGAAAATAAATGATCAACTAGCCACCGTGATGTAGCCTTCTCACATTTTTATTCAAATGAATTAAAATGAAAATAGTCTTCACAAATGATTAAATTTTGCATTGCGGTAGAAAACTTTTTCAGGGGAGAGTTTGGCGAGATCTGCAAACTGAATTACATCGTTTGGTGCAACCACCCTGGTGGCAAATGTGTTTCTTGCTGCTGCTGCCGCGATCGTTTCTCCCTCCCTGTGTTACGCGCACAAAAAAACACCAGAGATCGATCCACAAAAAGCGACAGAAGCAGCAGTGGCGGCTACGTCATAAAAATGGCCCCGGCTTGTAATTAACAGTGGAAAAACATGATTAATGGTGGAAAGGGGGCTTATGTGGAAAAAGGCCGTGGAAAAGCGCGCGAAAAAAATTACGAATGAAAAATATATTTCATTCGTCTCCTCCCCCGCTAACCCTCGTCGGATTTGGACCATTAAAAGGAAATGTTTTCATAGTGATGATAAAAAAAATAATACTTCTCTCTCTCTCTCTCTTACTTTTTTTATTATTATTATCTTTCAGCTGCCGCTTTTATACGAGGCAGTTGGTTGCAGTTTTGCGAAGGAAATTCAGACCCGATTCCTTTTTGTTTCTTTCCCCTTCTACTATTGTAAGAGCCATTTTAGACCGTGATTATCGCTGATGTGTTTCACATTAATTTAATTTACAAAGAAGAGACTGTTTTCTCTTTCTGCCATTAGTGCCAGGGTGGGGTGGATTTTTTCCCCCTGCTCTGTTGTTGGAATAGTTTTTTTGTTTAAAAAAATCACTTTTATATACATTTTTTTATTGTTATAATCGCTGGTTACTTTTAAATACAGATATACTTCTGCGTATGTATGTACAATGCCATTGTCTTTTCTCCTCTTCCCTCCTGTTTTTTCCCCGGTCACAGTGAATGCGACGCGTAGGCAAAAGTGTGCAATAAGATAAGGGATGATGCATATAAAAAAAATGGGGTTCTGTGTAAAAAGGGAGGGTGGCGAAAAAAAGTTTTGGAATTTTATCTCATAGTTTTCGCTTTATTTTTGCGTGTGTAAAGCAGGAATTGGTAGAGATAATGGAACTTGGACAATTCAGAAATACACGTGATAAATTACGATCACTTTATCGCAGTGCCATATCCGCTGTGTGAACAAAAAAGAAAAATACTACCATGTTCGAGCTAAATTCTTGTTAAATAGAGTTTACTAATAATGTTGCAAAATGCATTTGCTGATTTAAATGGAAAGAAAACTTTTAAAAGAATGTGACGGCTGCAGTTGATTATCTAGATAAGGAAAAGTTAACAGACATTATTTTAGTGTAAATTACTTTTTTTGCTCTGTATTGCTGCATTTAAAACGTTTAACTGTGATTCGCTCATTTATTTGAAAATGAATGTTTTATTGCCGATAAATGTGGTTACGAAGTAATTTAAGCGCATTTTTTTAGGGCTATCAATCGTCAAAAGCAGTAGTTTTAAGTAATTAAAATTATAATTTTCGATTTCTAAGTCTGAGTAAAATGAAATAATGGCGAAATGTTTTAATATTTAAGTAAAGTTACCTTTCACAAAAAAAAAATGTCTAATTTGCTTGAAAACAGATTCTTTTTATTATTATTGCGAATTTATATTGTATATTCTTTTAAAAATTGGAATGTTTTTAAAATAAATAAAAACGTGATTTTGATACCATTGGCTGATGCATCATAGTTTTGCAAAGGGTTATTAATAAATGTAACACTTTTTGTATATGCCGCTAAATGAAAGCATAGTTTGGTAGAAACCAAGAAAATTTGTTCTATTAGAAGTTTTGTTCTAATAGAATGCTAAGCAGAAAGTAATTAATAAATTTACAAAAAATAAAAGAACAGCTCCTTTTCGATTATCAGTCATTTATAAGTCAGTTTAAATACATATGAATTGGAAAAGAATGAGGTTTTCATATTTCATTACCAGTTATAAGTATACAAGTTTTAATATAAATGGCTTACAAAAAATGAATAGCTTTATTTGATGAGTATTTATAAGGGTACCAATTTTGGTACAGATGATCTGTAAATGATGCTTGCTCAGAAACTGATAGATACAGATTTTTCCTCTAAAAACTCGACAAATCATTTGTTATTATTGTTGTTGTCTTCTGCTACAACAGGGAAAAAACACCTGTACTTCAGCAAAGTAAAGCACTCAAAGATCTAGGGCTATCATAAGTAGTATAAATAGATAACTGTTCCCTAAACTCTCGCTATAGATTCCCAAAGTAGCAGAAAATCCTTCTCCCCCAAGTTCACTCTAAGGATCCGGCATTATCCGGTAGTCAGGGCAGAAGCTTAAAAGGAACTGAGCCTAAGGCTGCAATTGCCGGACTACTGTAGCAATTACCCCTCTCTGCCCGAGGGTCCGAAGGGGAAACTTCGGGTCCGGTAATCGTCGATCTGGGAGTTATGGAGTCCGGGCCGCAATAGTGGCCGGACTGAGCAAAAGGGATAGTAGTGGCTATCTATTATTACCCTAGGACTGAGAGAATAAAATACGCCAAGAGTATCTCTGGTGCTGATTTTTTGCACCGAATTTGGCGATAAAAGCGACTTTGTGGGGCACTTACAGCTGTGAGTGTTGTCGCTTAGTTAGCTATTAAAGGGTTAGAACCCGGGTTTATCGTGATAGGTGAAAAAAAGACTTGTTTATAGTTCAGCCAAGAGTTGTAACTGGACAGTTTAAGTGGCATGAAGGAACATTGATAGTTTTGTTTTGCGAATTTGCATATAAAAATATTTGTTTTCTTTGCAGTGTTTGGCAGAACTGAAAATTGATGAAATACAATGAAGCATTTTTTTTATTTTAAAAGCTTTGTTTTCAAACCTAAAATTTTAAGTTTGAAAAGAATTTTGTAGAATTATATTGGATGGTTAGATTAGGTAACTTAGATTAATATCCCGATTTGAAGCTACACGAGATCTGTTCTGGGACTTACCTTTTGATTCTGAACCGTGCTCAGATGATAAGAAGGACACGCGAGTCGACTGAACTGTGCTCAGATGATGAGAAGGACACGCGAGTCGACACCTCACATTCCAGTGGAAGGACATTTGACCTCGATGGTTTTAACGCATACCAAGTCCATGTACATGGTGCATATTTGATGAAATTGGGTCCCGAATACGATACTTTCCCACTAGACCATAGCGCTCTTTCGACGAATCGAAGATTCGAGGTTGATTTCACTGAATATTCACCATTTTCTCTCTCTCTCTCTCTATATATATATATACATATATGTATGTGTGTGTTTAATTAACTTGAAACCTATGATAGATCAAATGACCTTGTAAGCTTAGAGATGGGCCTTAAATCGTCCTCGTCAAAATGCATATTCAGCAGATTTTATTAGATGAATTCCATAACCAATCATTAAAAGATTTGCTCCAAATTTGTTTGTTGGAAACAACTCTTTAACTGCCTTGCTAGTGGATGATCCGTGCATCGAATTATCGTATCGGACGGCGAGAATGACACTTGAACTAGCACTCCCTCTCCAAAATACCACACCACTCCATTGAGAACATACTTGACAACTTTGGATTTAACTGGCACCAGACTTGCGCTCATGGTGAATCTTTGGTGAAATCGGGTCATATACTTACGATCCTCCAGTTCCGAAGCCTAGACCTTGCCACCAGTCCATTGCGACCTAAAAGAATGCTATGATTAGGAAGTTTGATAAAAAATATTAAACCCATATATTCCAAACACAATGTGAATATGTAATATGTTGCACAAGAATGTCAAGGTTAAGAAAAATGCAATGGGAAACTGGTCATCAATCCTTAACTTTCCTCATTTTGTAACGGCCGAAATGATGCACCAATTTTTTATATGAGCTTCCTAACAACTCCTAGAATTCTTCAAATACAAATTATATTGGTAACAATCATACACTGGCATGCGTGTTGAGTCAGACTTATACCACTGAAGTACAAATAATTAAAGCTGAAGAGTGACATAACTCAAATAAGGTCTAGAGACACTTTAGACCTTTCTTTTAATGTTCGCTAATCAATCTTTTGAGCGAATTAATAAAGAAATCAGAGTTATGGTTACTAGAAGTAACACTGCCTCAAAAAGCAACAAATTCAGGAAATTTCGTTATCGATAGATAAACTTAATATTACTTCTCTTTATCTGCCAGTTACATCAAGCTGAATGAAGAAATGTCTTCCACAGAACATTGTTACTTTGAAGATATTTATTGCAGAACAATTTTTTCATTAAGTTAACGAAAACAAAATGATGTTCATGTACACGTAATTAGTTTTCTTTCAACCATGTATTCCTCAAATAGAATTTCAAAAGAGATTTGCCGTGTTTTTTTGCCTTTGAACATTGCTTTGAAATGTTGGGCACGTAGCAGATACATGTAATCTGGTACTGAAACAAACCTCGAGTATCCTTAGAGAGTTGGTTTACCGATGAAAATGTTTTTACTCTTGAATTCAGCTCTTTCAGTCTCCGGATTAAATACAGAGAGTGATGAGAAAGAAAATTAAATTGCTTCGCACTTGAATCGTGTAAAAGTGATAAAAAATTGATTGATAATATTGAATGTACTACGGATTCAAGTCAATTTACTCAATGTTTCCTTAATTCCTATCTACAATAACATAATAATGTATTTAAAGAATTCAGATTTCAACCGAATTTATTGCAGCGAACTACGTGAAATTAATTTTATTTTAGAAAAAAATGGCAGTTTATGAATGTCGTTATTTAAAGATTTCTTTGTATAATAATAATCTAATATGTGAAGATTTGTGTCCTTCAACTAACATAAGTGTTGTTTCGTTATTTCTTTCAATTTTGATAATTGTTTTCATTTATTTTACTAAATACTGATTAATTATTAAAAAATAACAATTTTAGTTGATTATGAGTGAAAATAAACTGTTGATTGGGAATAGCATTCAATTTGCTTATTTTCTGAAACATTCTCCTTGTAACTAGTTATAGTGTAGCTTCAAAACTAGATGTTGGTATAACATATTAAATTAAATTAATTTTAAAGCTAATTCAGAAAAAAGTAGAAATATAAGGCAATCTAAAAACCGTACTTACATTCATTTATGCAACTTAGATTTTTTTCTGGATGGGATAACATTTTCTTCCCCTAAAGTTTTCTAGAATTTCAGCTACGAATGAATGATCAGAAAATAATGCAAAATCTTATAAAATTGTATTCGGTTATGATTTTAAAGCAACTATAACTTCATTGAAACAGTTTACTTCTCCTGAAAACAAGTATATAACTGCAACTCTATTTAATATTTTATTTCATCAAAGATTTTGATCACATTTCTTCCTGGCAGTCCTCCTTACCCATCTTTCGCCTGATCAACAGACATCTCCAAAATCTGTCTCACGCTTCACAGTTATTTTAAACCTCACCCGATGCAAATATATCTGACAAACAAGACATCAAAAAAATTGACGGTGGAAGTGTTTTGTTCTCCATCACATCGTTTCATTCTTTCCTTCTTTGCCACCCCCAAACTCCGTATAATCGTCCCCAAGTCTTCTTGGTCTCATTAAGAGAATAGATTGGGGGGGGGGCATATATCCCTCATTCACCACATTAGGTAGAAGTGGGGGGAGGGACAGCAGGCTCAGTGCTCCCATTTCGTCATAAAGAACAGGCGATTCTTTTTGCCACGTTGCATAACGGCGGTTGCTAGGCAACAGCCTCCCCTTGCTTCGGGTTAACTGACAATTAAGGAAATAAAATGCTTCAGCTACACTAGCGTGACTGGACTGAAGGAAGGCAAAGAGATAGACCCACAGCCCATACTCGTCAGATATTACACATTTATATATCTATAGACATACCATAGACACCCCTACACCATCGGGGTAGATGTGCATCACCAGCGGAGATATATATCCGTCCACCTGTTTTTATTTCAGGGGAGGTGTGGAAGGTGGCAGTCGGTTTTGTAAGAGCCTTCGTGCACAGCCTCTTGAAGTGGTTACTATTTGAGCTTTTGTCATTAGCCGAGGTGGGGAGGTTTCAAGCCCAGGGTGGGATTTTTTTATTGCCTGCCCTCCCTACTCGTTCGGTTGTACTTTTCTTAATCGACCATTCGTTGGTGATGGCTCTTGGCGTTCCTCACTATTATCGTTAATTTCAAAAGCCGTCGAAATGGTATGGAGTAGAAGATCCCATCAGGAGAACTAAGATCAATATGATCGTTTTCAGGAATGAGCGGACCTACCCCCCTCTTCCTCATCGTCTTCTTACAGTTGTTTTGTATGGTGTTGGGGGTTGATGAGATACAAATGCATTCGCAGTCTTTTAACGCGTGGATGTACATAAGAGGTAGATTATGGAAAGATGCTTATGATGAATTCTTCGGAATAAAGAGACTATATACTTCGGAGGAGATCTCCAGAATCGCGGATCTTTGCTGATTCGTTCTTGATAAATATATTTGATTCTTTCGATGAGTGTATTTTTTCCCTTGATCGACATTTCTGATACTTTGTTTTCTTAGCGGAGAAGCTAAGTTGTGAATGCTACATGTTATTGAATAATCGCTCCTCCTAATATAATGACATGATTTTTCTTTCTGGGTTTTTATCTCTTGGCTTAAACCTTTACAATATATTTAAACCAACCATAATGTGAATTAAAAAGAGAAAGAATTTTGATTGCATTTGATTTATAATAGTAAGATAATGGGAGCTAAACCTGACAAGATAGAGCTAAGAACAGTGAATATGAAGGAAGTACTGTTTGTGTAAAATGTACTTTTTAATATCAAAGGATAGAGTGAGAAGATTTGGGGTAAACTCATTAAGTTCTCAATTACAATATTATCAATTCCATTTTAAAAGTGTGATGGAGCGATTTCACTATCTTTATTGCAAATGAATGGCTGTCTTTACTGAAGTCAGTAGAGAAATTCACTGGTTGCTTTTCATCCAATAAAATGTAACTCGTTATTCTATCTGTGCAAGTTTTATTATTTAAAATTTTTATAAAGAAAATTATTAATCAAGCAATGTATGCTTTATATATTTAATCACTTTTAAGATATGGCTCGGTGATTATTTGATATTATCTCTTTTGTCTAGAAACGAGAACGTCATTCTTTTTATATTCGTCACATTATTTTTTTAAAAATTTAGTTGAGAATGACTAGCCAGATCAATATTTTTCTTCTTTTTTTAAAAAAAATGGCCCAATCGTTCTTATTTGATGGAGTTAAATAATTTGAAAGGCTAAAGCTTAATCTAATTTACAGTATTAACATCATAAATCGATCAAAATCAATCAATCAAAACAATCACTCAACCCCCAAACTACTAAATCGCCACTACAGAATATTAGTCCTCCGACGAATGTTAAAAAATAATGACAGTAATAAATAAAAAGGCATAACTTTTAATATTAAAACTGTCTATATATTTTACACAGGGGCTATCATTAAAATAGAGCTATTTTGAGATTAACAGTTTTGAATGAGTTGGACTGCGAGCTGGTTTTACTTTTTTCTCTTATTCCATTATTCAGTTCGCCCTATTACGGTTCATTTACTCATTTGCATACGGAAAGATCTTTTAATAGCGATATAAAATAACGACCACGAGTGGCGAATATGACATAGTCCAAAAAAGGAAGAAAATCAATGATTTGAGCTGCCTGGGTGTGAAATTATAATTCAGAAAAACGATCCGAACGAACACATTTGAATGGAACTCTCTATTTCTATTAGCACAAAGAGCAGCCTTCATTTCTGTCTTAATCATTCACTCAAACAGACCGAGGCCAACATTAAATGAACGGTAATAGATAAAGTTCTTTTCCTATTCAGAAATCGAAATTAGATAATCAGATCAAATGGCAAGAGGAGGGGGTCTGTGAGGGTGAGGGAATCATTGTCACCCCCACACCCCCTTCCATTATTATTTTTTAGAATATCTCGAGAATCATTTCTCCCTCAGGGCATTTCGATTTTGAAGAACACAGGCCCTCTTTACAAAAGACATTTACCTCAGATGGCTAAGGTCTCACAAGTCAAAACCGAAAGGAGGTAAAAAATAAACAAAAGATGAAGGGGTGGGGTGAGGGGTGGAAGGAAGAGAATATCTGACGCCTTTTCCGCAAGTTGATTTAACAATTCAACCCTAATCGATATTCGATTTCATACCGGGGGTTGAGAAGAAGTAGAAGGAAGCGAAAAATAATAAATAAATAAAAACTATTTCTCTTCTTCTTATAAGAGAATCGAGGCAAAAGAGAATACAAAATGGTGAAAGAATGAAAGATAAAAAGGTAAAAATATATATACGGCATAATTTCTTCTCTTACACAAAAAAAATCGTCAGCGATGTAAAGAAAGAAGGAGAGACAGAGAAAGAAAGAGTGAACGAATAATAAATAATAAGGAAAGAAGAGGGGGATGACTAGATGCGGGGAGAGGTAGAAAGCGGGAAAGAATGAAATTTTCCTCTAGCCTTTACATCATCACAAAAGAAAATGTCTTAAACCATGTAGGAAAATGGAAAACTGTTAGCGCAATGATCAAAGTGCCGTTGCCGCCGTCCCTACCAGCAGCAGCATCCCGGAGGCAGGAGGAAAAAAAAAGATCCATCCTCCACAGTGGAGGTGGAGGAGGCAGCAAAGGATGTTGAGGAGAGGCATCACTAGATTTGCATATTTAATGAGAGCTTCGAAAGCTTTTTCCGTCTAACAGTGGAAAGAGCGAGAGAGAGAAATAAAAGGAGAAAGGAACGTGATGAAAAATTTAATCGCAAGGGCTAATTGGCACGTGGAAACTGCACCGGGAGATGCTCTGGTCAAGGGGCTGGGCTCTTATTGAAGCGCGGATCTCTTTTTTACGCCAATTGGGAGAAGGTGTTGCGAAGCTCGGCATTAAATATTCATTTTGAGTATTGCATTGGAAGTTGGGTCGTTTGAGTTGAGCGATTTGTAAAAAAAGGACCGAGTTGGGTTAATTATTGAAAGTGTCTTGCACTGATGACAAGAAATCTAATACAAGATAATTTTGACTTCTTTATACTGTTTCATTTATATGAAAGGATTGATTACTCTACAAGTTTTTATGATAAAGGTGTGAATACAGCGCACGCTGAAACCATCCTAAAATAAAGCAATTTAATTCGCTTTAGATCTTTATGTAATATGGTTAAGATAAATCGGCGAGATTTATTTTTTCCTTCACGGATACTTTAAAAATAGAATACTTAAAAAAAACCTAGTCAAAAATTACTTGTATAAGTATTTGAAGGCTTATTCAGATATGGTGTTTTGTGCATCGATTTGAGGAATCCATCATTGTTTGTGTTAACATTTCAATTACTTCCAGCATTTGATATAAATATGCATATTTTTTTTTATTTCTTCTCGCTTTTATTATGCGAAATATTAATTTTAAAAAGAATGTTAATGTCCTTTACACTTCTGAAATTTAATATAATATTTATAATATTGAACACATTTGCTTTCGAAAGAAAAAAAATCATTGGCGAGTCTGATTTGTTTACTTGCAGACAATTATTAAATATTTTTTAAGGAGTACAAAAAGGTAAGGTAAAGGTGAACAGACACAGGTGTCTTAAACACAAAGCAGTTTTCCCATTGATAAAAATGTGGCTTTTAATAAAAAAAAAATCATTCAATAATACCCCCATTTTCCTTAAGAAATGTACAATTTTTATTCTACCAGATCCACTGATGCCACCCCTATGTTTGTCATGGACTCTTCTTCGTCTGGCAATTTAGTCTGAGAACTTATTGGCACCATGGCTCCCTGCCACCCCTAATTCGGGACTGGACTCTTCTGCAAATATGCGATGAGGCTGATCGCACCGCTAATCCATTCTCTTCACCCTCCCCCCGTGGGTTTGAGGGATCAGGGGGGAAAGGGACTCAATATCACTAATTAGTGCATTTCCACCGCGAATAGAAGGACGTCAGCGACATCTGGCACCTTTATCTGGCGGGGGAAAAATTGCATCTTCTGAGCCTTCATATAATATGTCCTAATAAGATGAGTCACAGGGTGTTTATTTCCAGGGTGCTAGCACTACACTAGGCAGGAAGAAATCGGAAATTTTCTGGAGTAATTAGCTCTTTCTATGATGAAATTTTGTACTTTCATTGAAAAATGTAGCTCTGAAAAAAAAATGTAAAATCATGTTAATGATTTTTTGTATGTATTTTTTTGTATGATTTGCGCTCTTGGCATAAAATATTTATTGCTTGGGGAGTGCTAGCTTTACACTATGGAGGAAGTAATAAAGGATTTTCTACGTTATTGGTACTTTCACTGAAGAAATTTGTGCATAAATATACAAAAATAGTTGAATTTTGGAAAAATACAGTAAAATAATGTTTAGAGTTTTTCTCTTTGTTCGGTCGGATACATAAGATTGTTGTTTTTGGTAATAAATGATAATGGCTTTTGCATCGTCATTTTCAAAGGAGGACTTAAGTAATCTTCTAAAAAAATGGCTATTAAAAAATGGAAAAGAGAAAAATCGCATAACTTTTGTACTAGTAATCTCAATGTTTATTTGTTCTATGATGAAATATAGGGTGTTTCGTGCACTTCAACCTCAATAAATAATAGTAATAAGAAATTCAATTTTTAACTTATCTTTTGATACGTAATTAAGCCAAAATCCTTCTACTTAAAATTCATAATACAGTAGAGTCTCCTTACAACAAAGTCTCCCTACAGCGAATTTCTCCCTATAGCGAAATTTTTAATCGGAATGTTAAATAACATTCAAAATATTCTCCATATAACGAAGTGGTTGTCTCCCTATAACGAATTTTTTCAGACCTCTATCTTTTAGATTTTTGTCATTTTTGAAGAAAGTTGCTAATTTCTGTGCACACAAATCGCTCACACGTGCCTGTTTCTGGAACCACTCGCATTGTTCATTCCAGCGATAACACATAACAATAGAATGCTATGTGAAGGGTAATGCAGTTTTGGGGACCTGGGTTTCTACAGAAGGAGCAACATTTCTACGGGTCAGGATTCCAAGAATCGGGGTGGAGTAGGGGTAGAAACAATAAATGGATGTGACAATACGCATTTTATGTTTTAGTACATATTATTCTCTAAATTGGTGAATTGTCTTCACTTTTGAGCATTTTGTTTATACAATAAAAATTAGTATAATTGTAACAAATTTATAATATTACTTCATTTTTAATTGAAAGTCATAATTAAATATTTTTGAACTTATAGCACATACTAAAAGGTTTGTAACATTTACTTAAATAACTGCAAAAATTTCTAATCTCCGTATAACGAAATTTTCTCTATAACGAATTTTCCAACTGGAACCAAGCGATTTCGTTATATGGAGATTCCACTGTAGTTTCTGCCCACGAAGCCGCTTTCTTAATTGTTCAGAAACCTTTATCAAACTTATTCACATTTTTTTTTTATTATGCGCGTAATTACTTCCATGTTTTTAACAAGTTGAATCTAAAATAAAAGTAATCTCCAAATCTATTTCGATGGGTATTTTCCTAACTAACCTTTCCACCTTTATATCTGTCCCATCACAAAGTCAAGAAACGTAATTTGCCGTATTAATATCGCAAAAGACATCGAGAGATATTTCTACTTTTTTTGTTCATCACTTCTTTCTTATGTAGAAACGCGACAATGTTAATCTGTAGTATCCGGACAGTGTATCATGGCGGCGATTACTTGAAAGACTGGCAGCAGGCAAACTTGGGCAGTCTCCGTAGTACTTGTCAGAGAGCGGCAAGATGCATCACCTGGTGGAACTGGAGGGTAGATTTGATGGTGACGCATTACACGTGTCACCAGACAGACGTTCGAGATGCATCAAGTCTAGTTAGCTGAATTTCTGCGAATTCGTTCCCACAAGACAGTATCTCATCCATGTGTCCTTCTTTCCAGGATCTGGTGCTAATTCATTTTGCTCTTTTGTTTGAGTTCCTGGTTGTGATGGTGTTGCAAATTCACTTACAGGACCAGTTGCTTTCGCTCTGAGGCAACCAGGAATTATGGATGGTATTTGCTATCGGATTTAGGCATCAAGAGATAAGGAGAAAGTTGTATTTCAAAGAGATCTGTCGCTTTATAACTATTGTTTCTTGTAGTGTCTGAAGCACCGGGGTTACGAAGATTTGTCTTTTTGTTTTGTGAAAGTGTAGAATAATGTATCGTCTATATCATTGGTTAGGTAATCTGTGATATAGTTTGGAGGTAATATAGCTATTTATTTTTAAGAATCAGTTTTGGTTCTGTGTTTAATTCTTTATCACAAGTGATGATCTGTCATTAAATCAAAGTAGCTTATTATTATATTATTAAAAAATATTTTTTCCGAAGTATCATACTTGCACCGTTAATTTTTAAAAAGTTACATTTGTTTATGGTATATTATCTTTGTGGTTGGTTTCCGAAGTCCAGATTAAATTACAGAGTTTTATAATGAGTCTCATCTTGTACTGACAATTTTTAAACTTTTTTAAGCAGTGATACTTAATGCTTTTATGATCCATTGATACTTAATGAATGATGACCAAATATGCCTCGATAACAATGAGTAAAACGTTTTTGAAATACTTACTATAAGTTATATTTATAATAAAAGCATTTTATACGGTGATACTTGACGCTGATACTTCTTTATACAAAGACTTAGAAATGCGATTCTTTCTATTCTTCTGTCCATCCATCATGCTATGAGATGCGTTTGATAAAAAGACCATCCAAAAAAAGTGTATTTGATGATGGCCAGAATTGTTACAATCAATTGCTGAGGTAATTATTAGGTTTCTTTTGATTACTTTAAAGTAATAACAAAATCATGTATTCACAATTTTGTCTAATTTTTCTCCGCTTTGGGTAAATGAATAATATGAAATTCTCTCAATTACTAGCTAATGTTACCCTATTTATCATCGGTTGTAGAGAATCTGTTTTCATTATTTCACTCTTTAAAGCACGCATTTTCAGTATGTGAATCGTGTTTTGTTTTTTATTCAAAACATGACCATCAACGTTTGAGCCAACATGAGTTTCAAACAAGTAAGGGACTCTCTGCTGTAATCTTGTTATTATTATACTTGCCTGTTGTATTGCCCACTCATGCCGTTGCAGGCAGATTTCCCTTTGAGATCTCTAGGGATATGACATCACAGGCATAGCAGACTGGATAGTGGATATCCCTCTGATATAAAGCATTCTTCTTCATAACATGAGGGTCGTTATTAATGAAGCCAGCTTCTACAGGCAGTGGCACGATCGTTAATATAATGTGGTTGTTTACAGAAGCGCAGAGTGTAGCCCGGTAGTGGACCTTAATGAAGACTCCGCTTCGTAATCTGGGCTGACAGTCCCTATGTCGGGGGCCACCTCGTGGGTAGGGCCCACCCCCGCAATTTCTCCATGTAGCTTGTTCCATTCGCAAGTGTCATCCATCTTGTGACTGTCACTGGACAGTCAAACAGACTCCCTGGCGAGGAAAGGACAGAAAAAAGAACGGTTACAGTCCAGAATCAGAGTATGGACTGCCTATTTTCTGCTTTGCCGTGTGTCTATCTGTTCTAATCTTCTTAAGATGAACGATTTGGATGGCTCTTTGCTTTTTTGCTTATGAATCCATTTTGTAAAATGGTTTAGATACAGTCTAATTGAAGATATTTTTTTAAAATTAACTATTCTGATGTTCTTTCTTTACTTTGATAAATCATCGATTTCGATTTATTTCATTAAAATATTATTCAAAGCGATTGTTCCACCAAAAATGGTTTTTAATTTTTGTCACTTGGAGAAAAATATTCCTTTTGTGAATTTAATTAATAATTTTTGTTTCTTTAACAGAGTTTTATTTGTTTACAAAAATGCATCTTCGTTTTGATCTTTTTTTGTTTCTGTGTCTAAGAGCAAATATACAAATGTGAAGACCAAACTGGCAATAATGTACAGTTTGAAGGCTTTTCTCAATTAAAATATAGAATAATGGTGAAGATTTTGCATGCTCCCGGTATTTACTTATAATGCTGGTTGTTTCATATTATATACGAATTCAACAAAATGTGATTATATTAATTTAATCGAAATGTAGTAACTCTAAATATCCTTCTTTAAATTTCAAAAATATCAGAGGCTTCTAATTAATTTATAAAATACTTCCGTCATATTGATAAAATTAAGTAATGATTTATTACTTTTCAATAATATTTTTAAATAATTTTTACAGCAAAATGAATTAATACATTTAAGATTATGAAATTTCATTTGGTACTAACATGTTTTCAACGTTGTTGGAGTGACAATAAAACGTCTAAAAGACTAAGAATATTTTTCTTTATATCAGAACTTAAAACTTCTTTCTAAACTTCACGAATTCCGTTTCAATGCCCTATACTAGCAAATATCTGAAGTTGATAAATTCAAAAGTGGCCTGGGGCTCAATTATCGCTTTCTTCAGCTTGCAAACTCATTATAAAACTGTTCTTCGATGCTATATGAGATTCAACCTTCCTCCAAAATACCGTCGCTGGGAAATCTTTCCTACAAGCAAATTCGCAATTTCGATGCTGCACTATGTGAAATAACTTTGTTCCATCATAGAAACAAGGCAAGAAGATAATAAAAGGAAAGGGTCTGAAACTCCAATGATCCCTGGGTACATCGACAACAAGGAAGGAAGGGGGAGGGCAGAAAAAAAACATTCTTTTCTTTTCTTGCGCAGTAATGCAAACGATTCCCAGGCAATCAATAACCATCCGGCACAATCAAGCGTGGACAATGGCCTCAGAGAATCCATTTTTTCATTCCTCTCCATCCTCCCCTGCATCCCAGAATGGATGCTCCTAGATCTCATCTCTCTCGAATATATATCCCTCCGCGCCCGCTCCCCGAGCTCACAATCGCCTCGGACTAATTATGGACTATGTGGATAACAAACGCCATCAGCTACGTTGCTTTTCTTCCTTTCCCGCCAACGTCGCCCCCCCCCTCTCGTGATGTCAGGTGTCCTTGATAGCTGGTCACGTGACTTTTTTCCACCCCCTATTTTCTGATTAACCCACCTTCCTCCACCTCCCGGAGAAGCGTCGGTAACTATGGCAACTGGACCTCCATCCACGTGGGAATCGGGCGAGTTTGGCGACACGGCAGTGGCGATCGTTCTTGTCGTTGGCGATTTGGATGCCAATGTTTGTGTTCGGAGTTAGTAATAAAACCATTGATTTTTTTTGTTTGTGTCCCTCAAACAAACCGCTTCAAGAAAGAAGCTTTTAAAATTGAAAAAAAAGGATGATCCAATATTTTGCTTGATTACGTTTCATACATGACCTACAGAGAATTCACTGAGACAGAAAGAAAAAATTATCTCTTATTCTGAATTCTTATCCAAATATAAATAAATAATATTTTCACGGTATAATTTTAATTAAAAAATAACTTTACACACATGTATAAGCATCCTTGAAAAGGTTGCCTTAACAGAAGCAGGCTCAAGAAGAGAATAACGAAGAAAATTTCAAGCAAACAAGCAGGAAAAAAAAACCACCATATACATTGGTATCTTACTGTTGTTAAATAAAGTTATCTTACTACAGTTTTTCATTATTAAACTGGAAGCCAAAACTCAAAACTTAAAATCCTTTTCAAATTGCACGAATATTATAATTTTGTCAAGAAATAAAATAAATCAGTCTTTACCTTTTTGACTCTGACTGTATAATGTCTGATGAAAAATCTGTTCAAAAAACGATGTTCTCTCCATTCGCGAACATTAGTTTATATATGGAAAAATAATTAATACATATATAGTATTTGTATCTAATTCTATTTTTATTGTTTGCATTTTTTTTCTTTCTTAATAAAATGGATTTAAAAAAGTATTTTAAAGTAAAAATATGAATTCTTTAATTATAATTGTGATTAGAAAAGTTTCTGTTCATATGAAGAAATCTTATTTGTTTACTTATTCAGTGATATTACATTCCATCTCCTTCGAAAGCATTGAACTTAATTTTAGAGAAGTTTTCCATTAAAAGATAAAAAAAAGATAATATGATATTTCGTTAAAGCAACGAAACCAATCTAACAGCTGAAATTAGACATTTTTTCAGATCTTTTCATTTCTTATTCTCATCATCAGCTTGATGTTAAATCAGAAATCTAAGAAATAAGAAACATAAAAGGAGAAAAAATGAAATGTTCTAACTTTGACGTGTTTTAAAATGAGATTTCAAACGTAATCATCATATCAAATTAATGAAAAATAGAAAAGCAATCTCAATACACAAGCTTTTGTAATAAATCTTATTCATATTCATAAAAGACATAATAAAATGTTGCCGGTTAAAAAAAATCAAAATTTAATTGAGAATTTTATAATTTGCTTCCATTTTTACAAAAGAGGTTTTGATTCTTCATTAGAAAGTAAATATGTTTAAAAGAATTCAACCAGTTCATGTTTTTAAATATTTAATAACTAATGCATTCAAAACGATAATTATGACAAGACTTAATAGACCGTTCTTCACATGTCAGATTTATTTTAAAACCCTTCTGAAAAGAGAATGGAATTTATAATGAGGCGGGAAAAAAATTTGGAATATTCGACTCTGATTTAGAATAAACGACATCCCAGCAAAAAATAACCCGTGTTTCCTTTATTATAGAGAGCATACCATATTTGGCTACTTATCTCTCTCTGAGCTCGCCCCAATCTGTCTTTTCGTGAGGTGTCGAAAGATAGTTGCTCTAGTTTGGTAACCCATACGCAGCTAATTCAAGATTTATTTTTTTATCTATATTTTGCTAGACCTAATTTCCTCTCTTTCCCCCATATAACGATGGAATGAAAATAATAAAAATGGCGGAGAAAAAATCGCTGCTCCTGCGTTAAAAACGGTAAACACAGAGAATGGGGGGTCCGATTCCCCCCTTTTCCCTTTCATATATATATTTTTTTTCTCCTTCATCGCTCGTTCCCTATTTTTTAATGCTTTTTATAATGGCGCCGAGGCTGGGTTCCGATGTTTATAGTTCTTTCGAGAAAATGAGTTTTCTCTTAAAGCTCCAAAGTGCTTCATTAAACTGTAGAAAATGCATATAGAGAAAAAAGAAAATTATTAAATACGCGAATCAATCGTTTCATCTCTTGCTATTTCTCTCTTCCCCCACTCTCTGTTTGTTGTTTTTTATTTGCTTTATTTTCTACTTTTGCGTTTTGCTTGCTTTGGGAAAGAGGGAGGTTGTCGAAAAAGCATTAAAGAGGCGCAGAAATGTGGAGAAATATGGAGGTTTAGACGAGGGGTATTTAGAGCTGTGGTGGTGGTTTTGCTGCCAGCATTTGCGGAAGTGTTTTCAGAAAGCGCGTGTGTTCGTAAAAACTAACAATAAAAATAAGAAATTCAAGACCGTTTGAAAAGTGAAATACCACACCTTTCATACAAATGACTTATTATCTTTTTATCGTTTGTATTTTTTTTGACATTATACTTATTTATTTTTAACTTTTGATGCTAAAATTAAAAATGCTTATATTTAAGTTAATAGGACGTTTTAAATATGCACTTTAAAACCATAGAAAATTTTGAAAGCAAGTTTTGAACAAGCGCTTGTTGAATTGAGTTCTAGACTTAAACGAAAGTGCATTGACAGCCGTGAAATATATTCTGATATGTGAAGCGGGTTTTTTTCCTTGAAAAATATTTTGGAAACCTTTTTATTACTGAAGAAAGAATTTTCTTGGATTACGTTTTAAACGAAATTTTACAATTTACCTTTGTGAACATTAGACTTTTCCATCAGTAAAAGCAGCAAAATTTCAAAACCGAAAACAATCAGCGAATAAAAGCTATTGAGTTATTTCAAATGCTGAAATAATAAAATTTATATCATTCATGTATACTAAATATTTCAAGACACAAAACATTCTTTTATTGGGAACTAACACAGAGTTAGTGCAGCTCATAAAAAATGAAATGATGTTAGTGGACACATTAGTAATGAAGTGAGCGTTTCTATTATGCAATACGTTTTAAGCATCGAGATATTTTTAGAAACTCATTATTTCTTCACAGAAATTATTAACAACATCAAAAATCATATACGCCGCTCTATATTGATTCATACCTCCCTTTCTGACAAAAATTCTTTTGATTAATTTCAATCTAGTAACAGCACATGCTATCCAATTACAGAATGTGACAGAACCCGAACCGATGCATCTCCCCGAATAATTCACACACTTTTTTGCATAGTTAATGCATTATTCGCCTTCCCAATACTAGCTGTCTCCACCCTCCTTAAATTCTCATTGTAATGTCCTTTCTCTGTCCAGCAATGCATCAATCAACTGCTATATGCAGCACGTTCCATCTTGGAAGACAAACAGCAATTTGTTTCGGCGCATAAATCCAAAGAAGAATACAAACTAACCAATAAAAGGAGCCAATGCAAACACGGCGAATTCTGATTGGCGACAGACACTAACTCAGTACCAGAGGAAGAATCAGAATCGCAAGTTGGACATATCTGCTTCTTTAACAAAGGGCTTGCCCATCGACGTCCATGGGCGACGTTTCTTGTTTATTTTTTCGGTTAGTCATCTTGATTGATGAGCAGAGAGAGGCGGTTTGTGTTTTTTTCCCTTCCAGAGACCTTTTCTGATGCCAGGATTTTGGCCGCGTCATTTATAATGAGACGGATTCGGACAGCTACTTGTCATTCGTATGCATTGTCGTAATAGAAGGCAAACAAGTGGCAGCCATCTTGGAATGGAAGTGACGGGATTAATTTGGAATGGCAATTCGAAATTTTTTCCCACAATTTTTTAGATAAAAACTTATAAATTTATACTTTGTTTGTTTGTTTTGATTGTTAGCATTAATTTTAACTTGGTGCAAATAGAGGATAAGAATTCGAATAAAAATCGTGAAATTTGGATTACGTCTCACAATTTTATGCGAAAGATTTTGGATACTGCTGCCATTCCTGATTGGAAAGTTTGGTTTTTATTGTTAATATTAACATGTAGATAGAATTTCCAATGATAAATTTTTGAATGAATCGCTTTTACAAACTTAGCATAATTGTTTTTGCTTGTTAAAAATTTTATCTTTTCAAAATTTAAAACATAATTATCTGAGAATTAATTCTTAAAATATGAAAAAAAATTCTCTATGCATCTTTGTTTAATTTTATATTAAATGAAGGTGCATTAATTATATATGAAAATTAAGTGATGGAAAGGATTATTTTATGTCGATTAGAATATGAAAAAGTAGAATTCATTTCTTGCTTGAAGAATGAAGGATATTGAACGTTTATAGTAAGTGTAATTTCATTAAAATATTTAATTATCACATCTATTTTGATGCACAACTATTTTATTATATACCCCGCCATTTATCAAAACAACCTTATTGTTAAATCCAAGAATTTCTTTCTCGATAAGAATATCTTTCTCAGCTCTTTTTTTATATATTACAGAAAAACACTTCCAGAATCATTATTGATAAAGGAATTCCAATTTTTCTCCCCAAAAATAATTTTAATTATCTTCTTTAAATATTATCTTATAAACAAAAACAGCCTAACTTTCAGAGGCATCTTGTATTTCTTACTTACTAGTATAATGAAGATCTTATGCATTTTTCATGCATTTAAATTCAATTTCCGCAGCCGGAATATATTACGCTACTTTTTTATATATCTTCACGCACAATATTGCTGCTCTACACATTCTCCACTACAGTAAAGGCTAATTATGCTTTCTTGGAAGTTTTTCTCGTCCTCTTTTCTTATCACAGTAGAGGACAAGAGAGTGAACTAAATTAAAGAACAAATTTCCTCTTTTTTTCCACCCAGACTAATCAGAAATTGCTTCGCCAATAAGAAACACTTCCCCTTTTGCCTCCGAAAAGGGAGTGAAATTATTTGCATGCGAATGAAGAAGATCTTATCGATTAGTTTTTTCTCTTTCTCTAGCTGATGTAATTTCCCAGGTGCTGGAAACACCTGACAAGCCATGAGCGCCGCTTTTTGAGATAATTAAAATATGCGTTAGCTGGAGGGGGGGGGGGGGGCACAGCCTGCGAGAAGGACTGCCAATCTTCGGACACTTTGCAAGGGAAAGTGGTGCGACTCTCAGGTGGGGACATCTATAATATCATACATTTTTATGTGCCTACTAGTTTGTATGTATGAAAATACATACGAACCAAAATGTCAGGAAACTCAAATTAGATAAGGAGATCTTTTGGAACACATGCAGAGAATTCAAATTTTGAATCATTGAAATTATTATGAAAAAGATGTATACACAGAATATACACTACAGAATTTATAAGCAATACATATACGTTAAAAATTGTGAAGACTTTTCGCTAAAATTAGCTATTTCAAGCTTAGATTATGTTCGAGTCCAGTTATCTATTTAGTTTCTCTTTTAAGAAATTAACTTGAAGCCTGATCAAACAAATCTTGTGATTGAGATTTTCTCGTACGGACGCTACACAAACTTTGTCCAGAACTGTATTGAGTAATGTAGCTAGCTTATACTGGATTATCCATGACAAATATACAAAAGTTTTAAGAGACTAATATGCTAGAGAATCAAAAGTAAAAAATGAAAAAGACGTAACTGCTTTCAATATTGCGTTTATTTATGATGGGACATTAGGCATAACGTTAATAATTTTTAAAAAAATTGAATGCTATTTATTTTTGAGTATTTTTTTAAAAAATCAACCAGTTGGTTTATTTTAAAAGATATAAAATTGAGAATTGAAACCTGGAAGATATTTTTTTTCGCTATTAAAGCGGAAGTCGCTACTCTTTTTTACTTATAAGTTTCATAATTTCAAATTTAGGAATTAAATGTGAATGATTATGAAATTTCTGAATATTCAATTTACGCATAATAGTCTTTTTATGTAATGGTAGTTGCTAAAAATCTTAAATTAGAATCGAAGAGCAATATACTTTGATAAAATTCATCCAATTTTGCATCAAATTATTTGGTTGATTAAATTTTACTATTTAGATTTTTTTAATGCGAAGCTAAATTGTAATTTATAAGCGAATATTTGTCCATTTATAAAGAAATTTTGCACACATTTTATGATTTGTAGTTTCTTTTATCAAGGCAGAAATTTATTTTGTAGTTTCTTAAGAACAAATCTTATGTAAAAAAGATTTCTAGTCTTTAATCAAGTATATACCACATTCATATTATCAGATCTCAATTTCATTGTCTCACTCCTTTAATCTTTATAAGACTGTATCCGAGTTATCTTAGTAAAATTAACAAATACAAAATTTTTAAGTTATCGTGAACCTGAAGAAGCGTTTTCAGAAATTTACTTTTATTTAAACATTTCATTAAGATTTTAAGAATAAATGCATTTAATTAAACTTACTGTTTTAATAATTAACTGATTATTTATTTTTCTATTTGTTTTTATACTTATTTTGAGGTCACCAAAAAGGTAGGACCGTGAATATTTTCGCAGTCAAAATGGGATCAAGATTTGGAAAAGTTGGAAAAGCTCTAATTTAAAGCATTGAAGATTCCTGCAAGATTTCAATCCTTTGAACTTTAAATGATAATTTTCAAAGAAATCATACAAAAACTGTTGGTAATTACTCAACCTTCTGTGTAGTTATAATAATTCCTTTTTCGAATGTGGCAGCAACTAAAGTACTCGTACCATTTCACCTCCAACTTGACCGGATAGAAGACAGAATTGTGACTCAGATCTCATATTCCCCTCCAAGAATATTTCTTTTGTTTCTTCTTTTTTCATCTCCAAAACCATTTTGTTTCTTAATTGTGAAGGCAGTTATGGAAATAGATGCATTTGGAGAGGAGTGCGAAAAACGGCGGGCCTTTAATTAAAAAGACAATTCACAATTCGGGCTGAAACAAAAGCTCCGAATGATCTTTTTTTAAAAGACTTACTTTCCAAAACGGCTCTTTCCATTATGGGATGACAGTAGATATTAATGGAAATCTTACTGAATTGTTTTATTTTTCCACTGCTTATCAATCTCCTTAATTCGAGATATGAATGGCCGCAAATATTTAAATTTGAAAATCTAGTTTGAGTGTCACAGAAGATTTGTAATTTATAGCTTCAATTTATTTTTGAATTCTGTAATCTCTCTCTCTTATGCGCGCGTGTGTGTATTATTGGAGTAATTAAATTTTTTGGTATTCACAAATTCAAACACGTATATAATCATGAAAAAATTAAGAATTAACTATCTTTCTTATTTTTAATCTTTAGAAAAAAATGTATGAATGTCGAGTCACAAGGTACGAATAAGTTTTTAACAGTTATTTAACCAAAGCACTTAAAATGTAGATTTAGATGAATACATGATCTCTGAAAATAGGCGTATTTTCGATGAAGAAGTGAAAAACTCACCTGCGTGTATTCGTTAACACCCATAGACAAATCGAGTAACTTACCACAGTTCAATAATATCACAGTACTGCATTTTCTTTGCCTGCTTCGATATTATACTGGGCCCCAGAGGCAGATTCTTGGTTTCTTAGCTTGTTTGAGGTTTGGTCATGGACGAGAGCCCTGGAGCATGCTGTGTTTGGCATCATGGATTTAAACACTCTCCTGTTAATTTGGTGTGAAATCTTTACAAGTAGGATATCTACTAAGGAGTTACCCTCATCAGTCAACCATGATTCTAAAACTTCGATGTATATCCTCAATGATGTCCAGAACGTTGATTGAATTTGAATCCATCTTATTGGTGGCAAAAGGCATACGGTTATGTTTCATTAGGTGTTAGATGACATCCGCAGTTAACTTTGTCGTATGATTTTAACGTCCAGTGAATTGACTCCGCTGTTCTCGTGCAGATCAAAAGCGTAACGCTAATTTACCAAAGCAATCAACCATCTTGTTAAAGGCTTGATATTCTGTAACGAATAACACAAACACTCTCAAACAATATACTATGAAATCTCACTAAGCAAAAAATATTGCAATAACAGTCACAATACTCATTTTAAACAATATTTCGAGGGAATACAAACTGCTAAAGCCTTTTTAACCGCTTAACTTAAGAGCCCGAGAATACTCGTGCATCGAATTATCGAAATTTTAGTCTTATAAACTAAAATTGAATCATTCATTAGCTTTATAATTTGACACAAAAAATATGTAGGATCCATAAACATCTTAAGTATCCTATGCCTTCTTAGATGAATGAAAACGACAGCCCCTTCCCAAAACAGGAGGGGTCATCTTATTAGATAGCAAAGAAAACTATTCAGTTAAGTGGTTAAGAACTGATGTTAAAACAATGAAAAGCTAACTAATAAAATTTTTGATTTATCCGATAAATTAAAATCGCATGTCTCTAAAAATAGAAGAAATCGAGATTTCATTTTCTGTTTTACTATCTTTAATTATCGTGCAGATCCGGAACTATCTATAATGCTGCATCGGATTCCAATCCCATTTCATCCGATCTAGTTACTTCTGGACTATCAATTTGTTGCCGAAACGGCAATCGAGATAGTCTGAGAATCGTGCGAAAATCCTTTCCTGTGGTCTGTGCAGCGACAGAAAGCAAAGAGCAAATAAAGGATGGGTAATCTGTGGCTCTCTCTGAGTTGCCGAGGGAGTTCCTTGCGGTCGAGACAATCCTCGGATAATCAGTAATCCACATTACAAGCTGTTCCAAGATTTTCTTTTCTGTTGCCCAGGGAAAAGCGCTTATTTTCTGGAGTTTTCGTTCTCTGCGTGGCAACTAGTGCGATATCGTCTGCTACTTTGATTCTGTGTAAATTAGTTGATTAGAATTCATGGTACGCCTAGCTATTGATTTACTTTATTTCAAAGTGGTTTATTTTGGTTTTTGTGCACAATTTAGTAATATTATGGATGGAATTTTACATCTTAGTTTCTTTGCGGAAGGAAATCTTATTTATAGATTTTGGAATTCTTGGTTTGGCAACTTGTGAAATATCGTCCGAATTCTTACCTAGTTGTTCGAATAAATAATAATGAATTAATTGAAAAAGTACTTTTTTATAAATTTTAAAACACCTGTATTTTATGTACTCTTTGATAATGGTTCATCGCTGGAATGTTAGGAACGCAGTTTTAGATATTTGGAAGTGTAACCAAACTAATGGATTACTCAAACCACAAATTAACATTTGTTTTTCTGTATTTATTGGTTACAATTTTTAAACCTTCTAAAATTTAATAAAAAAATATCCCCAATAAATTAGCGTGAATAAAATGAGATGAAATACGCCATAATATTACTCAAACGTGATATACAATAATGGAAGCAATTCATATAGAAACAAACTTAATTATGCATGTCATCGAAATATGCAACTGAATGTTACACAGCAATATAATGAGCAAGAACCTATTATCTAACATATAATGTTGTGCTATGATTTTGTACTTGTTTACATTTTGTGCAAATTTTTTGATTAGTAATTTTCGATAAATCTCTTTATAGGCAGTCATAAAAATAATTTTAATAGAGTAATTCAGTTAATATTTATTAATTAATCCACTAGTAATGCACCTAGAACATAATAATTTAATAGTGAACTTAAAATCATTGTACAGAAAATATTTGATCGAATTTAAAGGGCACAAAGACATGAATGAATAAAATGTTTGCATATTTTCTTTAACAATATATACTCAGAAGACTTATCGAGCTTCCATATTATTAAAAAGCGAGCCATTTATAATATAATTTTCTTTCTTATGTAAAGGCACTTAAGCAAACAGGGATGGAAGAATTTTAGAAGATTACTAAATTTTTCTGTTTGAAAATCTAATCTCATTATGATTATCCAGGTAATACATTACTTCCAATTTGCAATTCCACCCATGTGTTTGATAATCTAATGTTTCCTTTTGCATTAGAGTTTCTTTTCACAAATGCATTCCCAGATGATTAGCGTTGAATAAGATTTCCATTACAGCATTAGAGGGAAAATACGTTATCTTCTTTCTTCATTATAGTCTCACGAAATACAAAAAAATCTGAAAAACCTCAAACACGCATATCACACATTCCACATTAGAATTTTTATTCGAATCGAATTTATTGCTAAGTAATTCGAAAATTGAATAAAAATGTGATTTAAACTATATTTCGGAATTGTATCACTTTAAAAAGTTGGACGACATCTTACCGATTCTCTGTCTTGGGATTTCGAAAAGATTTCATTAAGAAATTACAATGAATTCGAATTATATTTCGAATTCTAAAGAGCGAAAAATGAATTTGAAAATAGCTGAAAAGCACTTTTTCTTCCTTTTCTGTAAAAACCCATTTAAGCTGAACCGAAACTGGGAAAATAATTTGCATGTCGGAACTAATGCAAATAAAACTCTTACTTCTGGAACTAAGTATGGCGAGCAGTATATAGCGAGCTTTTATCAGTGCACCCAGCGTAATTCTCAATGCCCGGACTTAAACCGAAGGGGCCAGCTGAAAATTTACCATTTTCTCTTTTTAAGTATGTTTCGTACTTTACGCTCTACCGAAATCCAATCAAATGGCTTCAATGTTCAGTAGAAAGAATTCTCTACACTGTTTATCTAGCTATAATTGTTTCATCATAGCTTGGTATAGTTATTCTAAAATTGTACTTTTAATTGTGTTGAATAAAATGATCTCCTTTATATTTTTAAAAATTTATATTACGTATATAGTATTTTTAATCGCATCTTATTATGCTATTTTGAAGCTTTACACTGAAAGGTCTGTTTTATACCGAATCTCTTTTTATTCTTTATTTATAAATAATTATTTTCTTGATCATTTTACAATTTTAGGGCTGCAACAAATTTTTTTTCTAAGAAAATGCGACAATGAAAATTTTTTCACTCGAAGAGGGGATGAGAAAAAGTTTAAGAGGCTTTTCCTGAGTTCTGACTTAATTAAATAATAAGGGGGAGGTCAGATTTCCGAGGCGTTTTTACCTTTGTAGGGCTATTTTGGGATGTTTGAACCGTGATCAGTGGACAAGGGCAACACCTGAGCCGGCATCTCTCTCTGTCTAAACTTCCATATTATGCCAATGCGAAGACATTTGACATAAGTAGCGGTCATCGGGTCCACGTGTATGTGATATTTTATTTTTTTAACTTCTTTAAATCTTAAATCACTTTTAACGACACCTCATTTTAATTACTTCTACTTCTATCGTAATAAGCGTACTACAACTTTCTTTTCGAGTCACGAGTCTTTACCGGGGAAATTCCCTTTCTTTCCCGCGCTTCTTCGCGCGTTCCCTTTCCCAATCTGGCCATGGATACTCGTACAATATCATTAATTTAACTATTGAAAAGTAACATACTATTGTCTACGATGGAATAAATGAAGATTTAACAACTGCTGTCTTTTCCTTAACAACGTGGATTACTTCACCTTTAAAACCTGATGTTACATATATAGAGCGAAGTTTGGGTGAAAGGGTTTTTAGTCTGCAATCTAATGATCTGGAAGTCACGGCTCAACGACCTGACGACCCTAACCCCTGGTTTAAAGTATATTCTTTGATTTATTTGTTGATATATTGAATTATAAATTGCAAACTTACAATATTAGTTGCTTTTATGAGAAGATATAAACAGCATTTTGTTGCTATGGTTTTATAATATTAATTATAATATAATCAATAGCATTAATCAATATACATTATAATAATTTATAATATTAATCATGTGCAGTTTGAAGATTAATTGTTTTTGGATTACGACCAACGCATAACATTTACTAATTCATCTAGTTTGTTGAACCAACCTAAACAATATTTTGTTATTAGACTTTCCCTTATTTTTTGATATCTTGTTACATTTTTCAAAAGCGCGAGTTAATTGCTTTGATTCAACCAAGTTGATCCGATCCAAAATAATTTCTCGGATTAGACCTGTTGATGAATTTCTGTTTCTGAATCCATACTCCCCGTTACTTAATGTGTGAAAAAAGGAACACTTCTTATGCGTTTTCCGATTTCAGTTCGTCGAATTTCCGTCCTATGCATATACGTCTATATCGAACTCCAAATTGCTGCTCCAACTGTTGCTTTTGAATATTTCCAGCCGTAGACTTCGAGCCTTCCCTTTATATTACATCCTGAGCTAAAATAAAATATCTCATGAATATTGTAATAAGCAATCATAGAATTCTCTCATAGTTTTCTTTCTTTTTTTCTTCATCTTCCTTTTTTTACTTTTTGTGCGCTTTCTTCACATTCGAAGTACCGGAATGCCGTCATTTTTACGAAAATCTTGACTTTTTTCGCCGCCATTTTGCTGGTTTGTTTGTTTATTGGTCGTCGTTCTAAAATGCTAGAAAAAAATAATCGAATAAAAATGTACTTTTCTTAACTTCTTCGCTTTGATTTCTGCTGTGCGGAGTTAAATTCAGAGGTGGTGTAGTGGTATTTTGAGAAACTAGACTTTTTTCGTGGGAGGAAGCTAATTTTTTTCTTTGTATTTTCTGTCTTCGATGCTGTTTTTGGCCGCTTATTTCCCTATTGGGTAGCGTTTAGGGCTTCTGCCTGGAGTGAAATGAGCATAAAATTTGATTCATAAATGAATAAAAAAGTTCGTGAGGTTTTCTGGTTTGAACCATAATATTATCGAAACAACAAGTATTTGTTGCATTTATACTATATAATCAATGCTATAGTTTATGAATCGGATGTCGAAATATTATTCAATGCTTTTCACGAAATGATTAACGGATTTTTTTCACTTTCTGTTAGAAATTGGTAACTGTTTTGTATTAAAAAAATAATTTATAACATAAGGTATTTTAAAATGTCTTATTTTCGAAAATTTGAAAAAAGATTTTATGACGGCTAACGAACTTATAAAATGTGTGCATCATCATTCTGGTTTTGTAAATCGAAGGCGAATTCTGATTGGTCACGGATTAAATTTAGCTATGTTTTGGGGTAGTGTCATTTAGAAAATAGGTAGATTGAATATGCTGCATGAATGATATATTGCACTGTGCTCCAGCTGGCATGGTGTTTTCATGTGATAAAAATGTGTTTTCCGTAGATAGTTCTTCAAATAAAGCAATTCTTCCAGCTTAAGTTAGTTTCTTACTCCTGTGTCTGAACTTGCCATGTGATTAAACTGAACTTGCCCTCTTTCCTCCTTTCCAGTGGCGTAGAGGGGCTAAATGCCGCCTAGGACAAAATATTTTTTTCTTAGCTTGGACACATTTGGCTTTGAAAATATGAAAGCAAAATTATAAAATTTATATTTACTTCGTCCCCTAATAATTCTCTGGGACATCAATACCCCCTTACTGAACCCTCGCTACATCCTTACTAATAGTAGAAAACTTAATCTGATTATGAGAGAAGGGACTGCATGGTAATAGAAACAACATAAATTGTTTTCAAAGCTTTCTGCCTTATACCCTTTAAACTTCATGCAGTTACTAAACGATAAGCAAAAACTTGATAATATTCTGCCATGTTGCCTTTCCTATAACAACTTCGTGTTGAACGAGGCTTATGATTTAAAGCACAAGCTTCGTCGCGTGTCTTGTCACTTGCAAACAGGACAGAAAACTCAATCTCTGTGCATCCTCCGAGAATCTTCAACTTCGTTTAAACCTCGACTCCATCCTGTATCTTCCTGTTCTTCTCCATCTGTGTGATACCGAATTTCTGTCTCATCAGGAGGCAGACCCTCACCCGATAAGAAGAAGTACGAGACGAATGCTGCGTAATAATGGCGTGATGGCTCCAAAAAGATCTATTTTAGTATTTTGGTTGGTAGCGTGCAACACGGTGTCACGCGAGCGGAGAGACTAATGTCTCGTGGATGGCAATTATTTGATCCGAATGAAAGAAAGTATTGCCCAAATTAAGTTCGACACGGCATGGGTAGAGGCACATTGGAAAAAGACCACTACTTCCAAGGGATAAAAGTGTTATGATCAGTGGGGACGGTTCTTTATAGAAATTGCAAATATTCCCAGGTTGAAGCAGGCTTGAAGAATAGCTTCATCTCTAATATCTACACATTTTGTATTAGTTTGGCTGTATATGATATTTGATATTGGCTATTGATGATATTTTCCAATGTCCTTCCAATGTTTTGCTACTCTGTCAAATGATACTTTCCACAATGGCAGGCTATAGTAGAATTTGTAATGGTGTACGTAATAGACAGCCATTGTAATTTCAAACAGTGTATGGGGATAAATGTCTTTATGAAATTACTTGGTTTCTGCTACTTGGGTAGGGAAAATTATGATAATGAAATAAAGTAAAAAATATTATAGAGACGTCTTGCATTTGGCATAACAAATCTTGTTAATGTTGTATTACAGTTAAATTTTTTGTATGTTAAAAAGGTGTTCGGTAAAATTTATTACAAATAGAACTTACAGCCCTGAACACTGGTTTGATCATAACTCATGATGAGGACTAACATTCTGGTTTGATCAGCTATTTCCAGAAAAATAAATTCATCACTTCACACGCTACTTATTTATAAAGAATTTTTAATGTGAGACTACATTTTGGAACAAAGTCAAATATTCATATAAGCAAGAACAGTTTTATGAGGTAACTTACTCGCATGATAACCTAACTTCAAACTTGAAGAATATCACAATTTAAAACATGTACTTTTAAATATAGTTGCTTTACAAAGACATCTGAAATTTTTGATTATAAATTATTTTGTTTAATGACAACACATTCATAAAAAAATACTGCAGTGACGGTTTCCTAGCATAGATTTCAATCTGTTTAATTCACAAGAAATTAAATAAAAATTAAAGCAACTCAGTACAAAATAACTACAATTTTTCAGCCCACCTTGGTTGAAATCTCCGGCTCCTAGTTAATCGGCGACATCGAATGTAAAACGGTGTAAGACAATCGATAGCCACTGTGTCCTCAGCCATTGCTCGGGGAATTTACTGTCAACTTTAATTGATGCCGGGCACTTACCCTGCCATAAACTAAATGAGTTATTTAGCCCTTGAAACCTTCGGGGGAGGGGTTGGAGAACGTGAAGAGTAAGAGGAAGCAATCTCTTTCTCGAAAAGCTATTCGCAACCCCCTATTCCAACCATTAAGCCCTAATCCCATATTCTGTACGTCACCGTGTATTGATTAGAGGCTTTGGGACGTACGGACTGAATGTACGATTTGCTCCGAAAAATCTCCAGATAAATCGGTGCTCTTTTATTTTAAGACCCCCTTTTACCTCCCCTTCTTCTAAGTCCCGGTGTAAGGATATAAGGAAAAGGATTTTGATTCTCTCTGTTACCCTTTCTCTTCCTCTGTCTGTCACATCTATGTGGATATGAGTCCTTAATTTGCTTTTCTTTGTCTTCTGGTTCTTTGCTCGTGCGCATACCTCTGCGGTTTGCTGATGCCACACCACGAGGAATTTTGGGATTTTGCAACTCGAGCATTCGCTGTCTTCATGCTCTTTTTTTCGGCATAATCTTAAGTAAGAAAGATTAAAATGATGTCAGGTCCTGTGTATTATGTATGCAAATGGATTTAGAGTAGTGGGAGGTTGTGGGCTAGTCGCTGCTGTAAAGCGATGGTATATGCGTTTCCTTTTTATCTGAAGCATTTTAATAAAGTTACAGCTTTAATGGCTTGCAATGTGGTTTTCTGTCGCAAAGATAATGCGATGGACGGTAAAAGGTTTCGGTTGGGTTTAAAGCAAACGTAAAAGAAGATTATTGCATTATTGCAACGAAGGAAAATGCTTTGGAAGGGATATGATTTTGTTACATAAAATAAGAGTCAGATGAACATTTAGATTCCTGTGAGGTCTTGTTGCTACATTTTGACTTTTCCGGAAGAAAGAATGATTTATTTTATCTTTTAAACGCTTACCAAAAACGGAAAAATGGTTGAAGAAGTTATTTGATATTATATATTTCAGATTTTTTAAAGCCGAATTATTTTATCCCTGGATTTTATTGAACTTGACTTAATATCCTAGCATATATTTATTCGTATTTAGTGTAACTTAGTAAATGAAAAAAGGGCAGTAATATTTACCAAGTATGACAAGGGAGTTAGGCAGATTTCGCTTAATAACAAGCTTCAGAAATTAATATATATATTTTTTACTACTTCAGTGTTCTAAATCGTAAAATTTGAAGATGTTCGCTTAAAATATGATGCCCAGTTTCATTGATATAGCACAAAATAGTTCATTTAATTACGTGTACATAGCATTAAAATAATTAATTGTAAACTTTTTTGTTGATTACACCATTGCCTAGGTATACTATATGGTATACTAGGGTACTATAGGTATGACTATACTACAACTTAGATGTGTAAAATAATATATATACCTTAAAAAAGTTTTTTTAGAAGAAGATTCACATCTTAAAAGAAGTCGACAAACAGTTAAATGTATAATTTAAACAGAAGGTGGAGGTTTCTCCTGTAAAATTTATTTCATGTAAATACTGTTTCCATATTCCCATATACTGATTCAATCTGCCATGAAGCTGACAGCATCGCCTTCATGTCTTATGCCGAACACACGTAGCAAAAGTAACTCCGTAAGTGAATGATTTATTCATTTAATCGATAATGAATGCTATATAGCGTTATTAAACCAATAGCGATTTTTATCATGTCAATCGACATTATTAATGATTGCTAATGGCTGCTGTCCAAGATACTACATACAAAATGGAGTTACTTATTGTTCAACGGCTGGTGTACCTTGATCACGTGACAAAACACCATGTCCTTCTACCGTATGCAGCATTAGCAGGGACGCTTCTTCTAAGAAACACGGGGGTCCCTTTTTCTTTTTGGGCCCTGGACGCCTCATTAGACCTATCATCTTTTCACCTCTTCGACTAATGATCCGATACGGTCGCATTGCGGGGCGTCCGAACAACTACGCCCCTGCTTTATGTAATGCGGGGGCTTTTATTTTTTCTTTCCTATTGACAGAGGCGGCGTGTAAACCGCCCCAAATCACCTTTTGATGCAATGTCTTCCTTTTTTCATTATATATTTTTTTGTTTTTACGTTCCTTATTATTAAAGGTTTTTCTTTTCTCTCTCTTCCTCTCATTTTTTGTTAGGTTTTATTATTTTTTTGTTTTCGGAAATGGGCTTTTTCTGTTATCGGCTGAGTCTTAAGTAATGATGGGCTGAATGTTATCATTATGATGGATTCTGGGAAAGGACGGAGGGGGGCAAAAATGAAAATTTGCGTTTAATGTACGATGGATAGTTAAATATGTCCTGTTAGAAGAAAATGGGTAAGAGGAAAAAATACGGGAGAAATGAGATGAGGGTATGGAACTAATGTAAACGTTCATTTGTGCAAAACAAGGCCATTTATTCATTCGCTCCTAAAAAGGACAAGGAAAACAGATATTTTATATCGTCTGCCATTCAATTTGAGAAAGTGTTTTAATAAAATCGATATGCAGAGATATATGTTTATGTATTGCATCGGGCTTTTCCTTAAATGTGAATAATGTGTCGCATTAGTACTAATGTGGAGATTCTAAGAAACGTATTTACGATAAGTAAAGTCCTTTAATGCAAAGCAATATGTCGTACAAAATAAAATGGTCTTTATAGCTTAATGGCGTTTAAATTATATGAGGAAATTTATCCAATCTAATGAAATGAATTTGGTACATTACAAAAAACTGCAATCAGTTATGTAGTTGCATCAATTTTTAAAAGACTTCCATCTCACTTTTTCACCTTCATTACGTCCTTTCATATCTATTCAAAAGTCACTTTAGATTCCGAAATTATTCACTAATTCTTTAAGAATGTCTTTGTCATCTATGAAAAATGTTCTCAATTAATCGCTTCAAAACTGTTTGAATAACTTTATACGTTCTATTTCCAAATAAAATCCTTAATAGTTAAAAAAGAATGACATTTACTTCTGCGTAAAACTCTCGAATAAAGCGTGTTGTATTGACCTTATTTAACATAACAACAGTTTTCTTTGCAACGGATTACAACTGCAATCAGTTTCCTTTGCAGATAACTAATTGATTGAGGATTACAGTCTGATCAAGTCTTCATGAAGATGTATATGAGATTTATTGGAGGACTGTTTAAGTTCAGAATGCTTTTTAATTGTTGATTGTATACGGGAAAAGGAAGGCCCGTAATTAATTGTCTGATTAATCTGACATTTCGTCACATTAATTGAATAATAAATTTCATGAACTGGATCTGTTCATCTGGCTAAGCTTCAATCTTTTGAAATTTCGACTTCAATCATGGTGAATTAATTTGGATATTTATGATGTATTAATAAAACTATTGGAATTTTAGGCGTGGAAGACTAACTGGAAGCAATACTGAAAATGCATTTGAAACTTGATGCATTTTAAAAGCCATTTGAACTTTCATATTAATCACTGCTCACTTTATCAGTAATCAGACTGCAAAAGATTATAATTATGAAGGTTATTGAAGGAATGATAGAATAATAATGATTATATACTATTTACTTTTTCAATTAATGCTCAAGCCTCACAATTAAACATAATTTAAGCAATACATTGGAATGTGTTACTGTTTTTGAAAAGCTTTAAAAAACAGGAATAACTTCTTAAATGTTTAAATCTTGTTTTATAATGAGAATAAAATGCATCAAACTCAGATAAAGAGGATGTCTAAATCCGTGTTCCGGAACTGTAACATCAGTTCTCGATTTTGTCGATCCGAATGACTCCTTTCCGACACTATATAAACAGCCCCCCGTCACATTTTAAGCTGGATTTTTGGTCGAGACGAAAGCACTTTACGGAAATCCTATTGATTGACTTGTAACGAGTCTTCCCGAAACGATGATGACTTAGAGTCAGTAATTACAGAAAAGAGCGATTAGGAAGAGCAGTCATTTAACAGATCCTAATGTAAAGACAAAACCGACCGACTCAAACCCGATTGGCCAATTTCTTTAAATGAGAACAGGCCGGCGAATGGGATTGTTTAAACGACTCATCTGGAATATTTCTTCGAAATCGCCTGCTCTTGTTGTTAATGCCATCGGTGAGCTAGTTAAGATTTGGACATTCGCAAAATGAGGTACGGTACAGCCCACGGATTACAGAATAGCAAAATGTATCTTTTTTTCTGTTCTATCATTTTCCATTTTTAGAAGCTCAAGTACATGTAGAACTGCAGAGAGAAAATTAAGATAATTTTGACTTGATTCGAATCATGTATAGTTGATGAAAGTCGTAATAAAAAAAGATTTATAAATATGATAATTTAGCAAACGTTACATTTATGACTTCTTTTCATGGAAGAACCCCATTCCAATAACTACCTTTCTTTCTTTATGTATAAATATTGGTTTTTTTTATATACATGGAAGCAAGTTAAAACTGGTTACGGTATAAACCAGATGATGCTGGTTTTTTTATTGCGTGTACAAAAATAAAATAAAAATAAATCAAATAAGATATTTTGAATACAATATGAAAGTTTATAAAATGCATTTAAAAAACAAAATTAATGAGAAATAAAAAAGTTCTATGAGAGCTATTCACGATTATATCAGAATTAAAAATGTACAGCATTTGTATGAGGCTTATATAAATTTGAAGTTCTGATACGCGAGTTTCACACAATTGTTTTTTTTCCATTTCTCGGGCCAAAGTTTAAGGACTTTGGCCTGAGAGAAAAAAAAAACTTAATAATTTCTTTAAAAAATTGATTTCATAAAAGTTTAAACGGAATCAGTTAATTAAAATTAAAAGATGTAATATTACAATACATACCTGATGACTCATTTCTTGAATTACTATATTAATACTACTCAATGCAATATTAAACATAAAAATCATTAAACAAAAATAATCGAACTTTTCTGTAAATGAATTCAAATGCTTCCCTTTCTTATCTTCTAGTATCACAAGTAAGATAAAATAAAAGATCAGATATTCCATGATCAAGTTAATAAATAAATACATCGCCACCCCGACTGAAAAATTCACTTTATTTCTTCGGAGGCCTAACTCACAGTTTCCAGTTTTAAAGCTGAGAATGCGTAAAAAGGACAAAAAAAGTAAAAGGACAAAAAAAGTTTATGGTACAGTTTGTCGTCGTAACTGGGCACTAAACGTCATCCCAGACTGTTGCTGCACTTCCACTTTCCACCGCTGGCAGCACTAAAATCGGAGATTGGAATCTGCCTCTACTTCGCAAAAAAGTCATAAGTCACTTCAGCCAATGAATAGAGGGAGCCTGCACAGGAATTAAACGTAACAGCTGTCGCAATGGCTTTTGGGAAGGAGGGGGAATGAAAAAAGAATGGAGGAAGCGACTCTCTGACGTTTTTAATTAAAAGAAAATGTTATTTTATCGTTGAACTAGCTTGGGGATCGTTTGGCTGTCGCATGATTGGGCAATGCGTTTCTGTTTTGGAATATACGATTGCTGATTAGATGAATCTGATTGTCGCCAAGATATCTGTGATGTATTAAGCGACTCGTTAATTAAATTATTTCGAATCGATTTATCAATGAAAAAACCCCCTGACAATGACATACAGTAGAATCCCGCTAATCCGAAATCGCGGTTAATCCGAACCGATTTCATTTTCGAAAATTATATGTAATTGAAAAGATTACCTGAAAAGATTTAAATATACATACTAAAAACAAAAAAGGTCTTTTTCAGCATGCCTAATTTTTTACACATTGATGAAACTAATGCAATTCGCTGTAAGATAAGGTCACTTCATACAGGAGCACATCCATTATTCTAACGAAAAGGGGAGACATATTCTCTTTCTATTGCTTTTAAATAAAAGAATTCAAGAGATAGTAATACTGAGTACTTATAACTTACATTTTTTAGCACACATCTTTTTCTTTTCTATTTTTATCGGAATTTCGGATAATCCGAACTCTTTTTAATCCGAACAGGCACCGGTCTCAATTAGTTCGGATTAGCGGGGTTCTACTGTACTTCATTTCAAGCAGGCTGAGAGCAAAAAACGACAGTTAAACATTTTTATAATTTTATTTTATTTAGTTTCTTTAAAGAAATAATCACATTTACTCAATAAGATTGAGATTAATTTTTATAAGAAAGTTTAATTTTTTTTGTTGTATGAACAGGATGACAAATTTATAGTTTCTCATTGGTGGTTGTACAGAATGAATTTATAGAAATCCACAGCTTAGTCAGTGTTACTCGTAAATCTAATCTCATAAACAAGATATAAACAATAATTTTTTAATGGAAGAAAATTACTTGGTACCCATCTAGCCGAGAAAATTTTGTAGGAACTAAAGAAATAATATCGCATTGAACTTAACCGTGAGGATTCAATTAAGAGGTCCAACTACCGATAAAAATTTCATCAATTTTGACCCTCGCGGTTTCTTTAATTTTCTTTTAATTGTCCTCGTCAGATGATCCTTCGGTTCATCAGTCCACTCACCTTCCCCATGCGGCGATTCTTGTGATAAATACACTTCAAGGAGATCTACTCGTCCAGTATGGCCTACTGAAAAGAACCAAGTGGGTGTATCAAAAGACAAGTTTGAGTGTTGCTTCGAATTTCGGTATCGCATAATAAAGACAATTCGGGGGAATTAAGTTTTTAAAATATTCATGACAACCATGAAATTTTACTCAGCAATGAAAGAAACGACCCCACGCATAGGAAGTTTTAAGTTAATACCCTTGCCGGTTTTAAGAAACCAATATAATGTATGAAGCATTACACAGTAAATAAAATGCATTACACTTGTATTGTACATATAACGGATTGTCAATTCGTATATATGGATATTAATTTTTTTGAAGTCTCCAAAGTTGTTGAAGCGTTATGTTCTTACAAGTACAATCTATGGCACTATAGATCTAAAATATAAAGCAACCCTGGTACCTTTAAGAAAGACCGGAACTATTGCTAATGGCTTTTGGGATTCTTATTAAATTTTCGATCTGGCAATTTAGGGTCCCAAAACATCCCCCCCCCCCACCCCAGCTATCTTCTTCTAATCAATCATTTAAGGTTAACCTGCCTTTTTTTGGAAGAGGTAAGTTGTTGGTTATTGCTTCGCATAGATGCAGCCAGGGAGAACGTAGGGGTGGGGTTGGGAGTAAGACCATGCTGTGATAAAAGTATCGTTAAGCTGAACTCCTTAAATTGTGTGTATTTTTTTCTTTGACTTCTGGTTGACGAGAAATTCTTCCTCTAGCGAAGCCTAAAACTTAGTTTGGAGCTAATATCTTCTAAAAATTTTGTTATGAATCAATACATCAGGCAATCCTTTTGTAGCGGGACATTATTTATCTTTGTAAATCCAATTATATGTTTTGTCAATATATTTGAAAATATAATGATGAATGGATAGATTGGACGGTTTTGTAATTGTTTTTAAGCGAGTGTAAGCATAAAGCTATTTAAATAAAATATTTTAAATGTTCAAGCGTGCTTTTCTTCATTCGAACCAAATTTTCATCTTGATGAATTTAACGGAATAATGCATGGCTTCTGTGAAAGTCAGAAGTTTTTCGCCATTTTCAAAGCAAATAGCCACGAGGCCATTAAGTCCATTAAATTATCGCTGTGAAATAGTATTCAAACCAGTTCTTTTTAAATGCTGCGTATGTGTTCGCTTTCACAAATTATTTGTCAGAAACCTCATTGTAAGAAGAATGTCTTACGTTCTTTTACATTGTATACTTTGTTTGATCATAGAATCAAATAAATAATTCATTGTTGTTAGATTAGAGAACGACCGAACAAAATACTACGACAAAATATCCGCTGCAGAAAATTGATGACATATAAATCACTAAATAGATTAAGAAATTGTTTCACTTCGCCTACCTGTCTGGTGATTATTTAAGTCACGATCTTAGAAAATTAGGTAATGACTTTATTTTTGTTTAAGTTGTGGGATGTAACGAGACAAAGCTAGAAGCTTGTGCTGATAATAAAGTGGACGTTATGGTGCCATTCTGGTTGCATTGTCGCCTTTTGTTGATTGCACCCTTTTCTGTTTGTTGTCCTACTACAGAAACTGGAAGTAAAAAGATATATTTTATGTTCCATTTGTTGTTTGGTGGAGAGGTAGGGTCGTGATCTCTAGGCTTTTTAGAGAGGTGATTTATGAATTACTGTCCAGAACAATATAGAACAAGGTCGAAAGGTGAAGAAAAAGCGGTAAAGAATCTACCATTCCATTAAATTCGCTTCACGTTAATGGTGCAAAACTTCGAAGAAGAACAAGTTATGTGGAATCAAAGGCAATGAAAAAAATCTATCATTTAAGAGCAATCAAGAATGTATTCCTGACAAAACCAATTGACCTCACAATCGGCCGCGTGCTCCGAGTTAGAAGCATTATAATTAATGCTTTATTGGTCTCTTTCTCTGCAAATGCGATTTGGAAGTCCCCTTCTTAGTTAAAACGCGAAACACGATTACAGGTTATAAATATTCCAGTTCCGGAACATTGGTCGAATCTTTATCCTTTCTTAAGATGATGATTTATAGACGTGCCAACAGTTTTATGTCATTTATTTTCATCAGCGGTGATTGTGTATGGCCCGAGGCAGGATTGTCGAACATGGAAAGGACAGGGGAGGGAAGATGGGGTCGTGTGTTTTTGTTCATTCTTCTAACTGTCACTCTGAGGTTTTCAGCTTTCAGGATCATTATAGAGAGTTGTCTCTCTTACGTATGCTGCGGCCCGCTGTATCCGGATTAGAGCTGTTACTGAGTTGCATGTCAGGACGCCTAAAAGACACTACTCACTATGCATGTGGAGGTGGAAAGGTCACACTTTAGCTAAAAATCATCGAGTTTCCGAGAATTCGGCTTCTAAGTAGATCTTAACAAAGTTCAACAATATTTTTGCTTGTTTTGTTCTGACCCTTTTTTTTTCTTTCATTTTCTCGGTCGGCGTCGAAACTTCCAACGTTGGTAATATGTGGCAGGTAATGAATGCTAATCTCAAAATTTGATCAATTGTGTTTGAAATGTTGTAAAAATGTCACGCAATGTTTGAACAATCTTGGTTTGATATCTGAAAAGTGTTGCAAAATGAATTCTTTTCTTTGAAAAAATTTCAGATCATTTACATATTCCTTATTTGATATAACCTTATATAACCGCTATTTTGAGGTGTTAAACATTAAATGAAAACAAACAAAGCCTGCATGCATTAAACAAACTTTTTACAATAGTTGGCATGAAAATTCCATAACAAGTAGTCGAAGGAAATTTGCAGTTTTAAAATATCGTTTGTTCTGATATTATTCCTGAAAGTCTTTTTGGTTTATAAATGTTAGGTAGGTTTTTATTGTTTTTCTAATTCTACTGAGGTATATCTTTATTCGGAATTTTTATTACAAAATATTGTTTTAGTTATTATTCACTTTTTTGTATAAGAATTCTTAATAAAGTATATGAATTTCGTTTATGAAATTTTAGCAAATTTACTCTGTGAAAAATACACTTAATATCATCTAATAAATGTGTGTTATAATACATTTATCTAGTGAGAACTATTAGTAAATGTATTAAAAATTGAAAATAATATGATTACTTTTCTGTGGTAATGGTTTTTATAATTAAAATTGTTCAAAAAGAGATATTTATTTCAATTTTAATTAACGATTTCACCTTTTAATCTTTGGCAGGTTCTCCACCAGGTGGCATGTTCTATGATTCCAACATGTACAGCACGCCTTTGTCATTACTTCAGCTCCCACCAACTGCCCTACCAGAAATAACACAGAAACTAACGCAGCAGGGTAATACAACTGCTCGATTTTCCCAAGACGGAAAGACTCTGGAAGACCTAAAGGGTGTCGTATCCAACAACGACTACCAACAAGCCGCAGAGGCAGAAGTCGACGTAGGTTACGTCTGTAAGAAGTGTCAACTGGTCCACCCCGCTGAAATACTGTGTCTGAACCACCAACGCTCCAGCTGTTTCGCCAACAAGGCTGGAGGAGAAGTCACCAAGGCCATCTTAAGATTGGTGCAAGTCCAACTGGAATGTCGGGCATGCAGAGAGAGATTCCCTACTCTTCTTGATTTCAAGTTCCATTGCAATGCAGAAAGGCACGTCAAGAGGGTGCACAAGCTGCAGAGAAGTGAGCAGACAACTCCTCCCAATTCCATGGTACCCCCTAACTCCATAGTGCCACCTAACTCTATGATGCCACCTAATTCCATGGTGCCACCTAATTCCATGATACCACCTAATTCCATGATACCACCTAACTCCATGGTACCGCCGAAATTGCCATCTTGTTCTACATCATCGCATTTCGCAGCAACACCTGTGGCACCTTCCATGACACCTCCTCGTCTGGCACCCCCACCTCTTCTCCTCCCCCAAACCGGAAACGACGTCACGACCCGAAACGGACCGGATGTTACAGCTCAACATCTAATGTTTTCCTCCGATTTCCGTAACGACCTCGACAGTGCCCTAAGGCTCGGTCTCGAAGCTTCTTCACTGGACCTTCCCGCCTCTACCAAGGCAGGACTTTGTTTTACCGGTGAAGCCACCCTAAGTCCAGAAACCAAAAGGCTCTAATATCGGATCAACACTTCCTAAGGTTGTCATCCAATGGTTAAAGTATTACTAAAAGAAAAAGAGAAATGCAGAATCTAATTCCTAATAAAACCAAGATTCGGACGTTTTGTGTGACTGTTGTCTACGGCAATAAGGTTATTGTCCTGCTGTTTTTAAACATTTCGTGACACTATTTGTTTTCGTTTCAAAGCCTCAGAAGCCGAGCCCGGGCCAAGAGGGTACGATCGCGACTGAGTTTCCTACATAGATATATACATATACAAATATATATATACTTATATATACATAGTCTACTTTCTGACTACCCCTTGGCTGCCTCAAACTGCCTGTTCTGTCCTTGGCAGATATCAAGAGTTCCTAGAATTGAGAAGTAGCTCAAGAATCGTACGTAGCGAAGTGGTGGACCAATGTATTCGCTGCCAGAGAGTCACCAAACTGTGAAAAGAAAGCTGCAATCGAACGTTATGCAAAAGTATAGCTTCGGTGCTCACCGATGCCGTTACGTTTCCTATTGACCAGATGGAGCTTGATGAAACGCGTCATCACCTATTAAAGCGAAAAGAGTTTTTGAGTTTCTGTACATATTTGTTGGTTCAATCCTCAGTTGTTCATTTCCAACAACGGCAACTAATAAACACTCGTTACGACATGAAATTAGTCATTAAGTTCCTTACAAAAGAGTTTCCTTTGTGTATGTTATATTACCAGCTATATATATATGTACTATAAATATTTAAGAACTTCGTTGACGCTTTTCTGTTAGACATAATTTATTTAATTCGGGATCTTCGTTGGAGATCGGCAATAGTTAAATTCTCGGAATTATTTATTTCTTCGTTGCGAGTATGCATTCTTGGACAGTCTTGATGACTACTACAAAAACTGGGAGATCGAGCATCAAGACTCTTTTACTTCATTTATTTTAGTAGTAGGCACTAATGGAGATATCTACAACAACATGCTGTTCGCTCACGTGATATCTAGATGTTTTTCTTTTTCTCGACGGTACAATTCGTTTTAGTGCTAGAAAGTGTGCTTTTTCGGTAGGTGTTTTTGCTTCAACTTTCAGTTCCTTTCTCAAGTGAAAGCCTGCACGAGATCATTTCGATTAAAAAAAGTGTGCTGTTCGTTTATCCAGTGGTAGATGTAGTTGCCTGAGTGGTCTTTCTACAAGAGACAACAACTTCATAAACCCCTTTGAGAACGGTACGAGGACTTTTCTGCTTGCTGGTTCCTTAAAAAATAAAAAGAAGAAAGTTGCAGCTGAACAATTCCTCACAGAACGAGAATGCTCGAAAACTTTTACCGGAAAAAAATAAACTTTTATTAACTCGTGTGGAAATGAGATACTGTCTTGGTGTGCCCACAGTTTGATACTACGACACGTTCCTGTGAAAAAACATAATATAATCACTTAGTAGGCACACAGTCAATAACATTTACGCTGTATCTTGTGTCCAACCATTGGCCAGAGGTCAAGCTAAAAGTTCCTGTGTTTTTTTTACATCGAAGAGGTTCTATTTGCAACTCGTTCTATTTGATGTTCTCCTTTGAAATTAAAAGAAAAAATAAACCAACAAAAAAATAGTGTTTGTGTATGTATGTGTGCGTATACTTGAGCGTACAGGTTATAGCGTGAGCACATGTGTTTGTCCCCAGTTCAAAGGAACACTAACGCACTAAATCATCATCAGGAACTTAAATTACTGAGGGAAGACAAAGAGTTGGTGTTAAGGGACAGAAAAGTTATAGCTTCAAGTTTCGAGTATTGTCTTCATCATTAAGAGTTAATTTTATATCACATGAGACGTATATAAAACTCTAACTATTGTCATCTGACAAATGTGCTTCGTTGATTTTATCATTTGTGAAGTTCCTAAAGAATTTATAAAATTGTACTTACTGTTTTTCCTGGTCATAATGCACTTTTAATTTTTGATTTTAAGGATCATCTGTAATGCAGTGTGGACAATTATTATTATTATTCACGTTTTTGAGTTTATTTGTGTTACGATACAAATGTCTGACAGAATTGTATTTTCAATGGTTAATTGTTGTTTGTGAATGTATTCTTTAAATTCTCCGGAAGAGAAGTTTCTCACAGCTGATTGAAAATTCCTAACTTTCAATGTCCATATTGAAAATTCCTAACTTTCAATCTTTTAAATGATAAACGCATTTTCAACGGTTGCCTATATAAAGTCAGTTATTTGACTCGAACCTTTAAGAGTTGGAGCAGATGTCTAAGTTCCTGTGCAAAGAGAAAAATTATTTAGATTTTTTAATTTTTATACTCCAAAATTTTCCAGATTTCGACCAACAGAGTTTTCCTCATGACAATCCTCGGTTCTTTTCGAAACACTATATTATTTTTTGTGTGAAAGTTACATAAATAGTCTTACCTTAAACATGTCTTTTAAGTATGCTTTTACCTTTTACAATAATTAAAAAAAGTATTTCTATTTTTATTTTATACGATTTGATTCTGTTTTCCTATTATATTTCTTTTATTAAATAAAAAAAAACTTTAATAAATTTTTATAAAGAACTAATACTTTTTCTTGTTCATATTTCATTGATACAAGAAAACGGTTTCAATTCATTCAGTATAGCTACAGACTCTGTCAACATTCAAATTTCTATTTTTTAGCAAGCATACAATATTTCACAACTGGTTTTGAGTTCCTGATGCTTCTCTAAATAACAGCAAGCATAGTATCATCCCATATTTTATCTGTTACAGAAAATTCGAAATTAAGAAGATGCGCAACTATACTGCTGTTTAAAATTCAAGATTTGTAGTTAAAAAAAACAGTTTCCTAAAATCATTTAACATTACATATGTTCCTCAAAGCATCATTATCATATATACAATCTAAAACTATTAACTACGTAGCAGAATTTAGGATTATATAATGGCGTTGTTGTAGTTTTATTGCTCCGAGTGATAACTTTCCTTTGTCGTTTTATACCACGTATTTTACTGCGTTTTTCAGGAAAAGATGAAATTATTCATTATTGAAAAATTGCAATTATAAATGGCGGATATTTTTGGCTTACACTTTCACCATCAGAAACTCTTTTTGAAGGCAACCTACGAAAGTTCACGTTTTGGCGATGACATACATTTGGAAGTATTTTTTTAATTTTTCTGTTGTGTTTCATGACAAATGAGATTTTAAGTTATTTGCATCTGATTTCATTTGCGAAGAAAATATATTCCACACTGTTATTGGTGTGTGCTCATCCAATCAGCATGCTTAATTGCTGCGGCCATCATCCAATGAAGATGGTTGAACCAGTTCCTAATACTATGAGATCTCCGATGACGTTACGAGACCTAACTACAAGATTAATGTGTATAGTACTATATAATATAATGCTTGAAGTCTTGTTATTATTCTACAATTAAGCCTTGTACTATGTCGGAGATTGGAAATATAAATTTGACCAAGTTCAAATTTTTTTTTAATATGAAGTTATATGTAGGGAGATTGCAAGTTGATAAGGATGGGGATGTATATGACATGAAACTATTAGTGGACATTATTTTTAAATGCAGCCGAATTTACCTTCAATCTTTTCTATGATAAAAATAAAATTACCACCGTTTCTTGATTGAGGACTCAAGAACTAAATCATTGCTTAAATTTTTTGACGTTGCTGAACAATGGTTATAACGAGAACAGTTTTGAATGTTTCGACTTTTAGCAAATTTTCAAGAAAGACTATTTTGTTTCTACCAAGTAAAGAGCAGGATTATTACTAAATAAACTTCCAGGATAATATTTTTTTGATAAAACATATTACTAAAAGCATCCTATTGATGAATAAATATTTAAATAAGTATAGAAATAAATTCATTTAGAAACGCTTTTAAAAAGAAAAATAAACCTAAATTCTAACAAGAAAATTAATTTTGATGAAATTTAACAAATAAATAGTTTAAAAAATTATCTGTTCCAGATTTTAAAACTCAGGTAAGATTTAAAGCCTGTATAAAATAGTTATGCATAATGTTCGAAGATTATAGAGCTCCTATTTTATCTGATATTTCTCCCATGCAAAAAATTAAATTACAAAAGTTACATACTAATATTCGGAACTTAACCTTAATTTTTATTATACTTTTTAGTGCAACAGTTTTATTCTAAGAATATTATTTGTAAATTCTTAGCAGAAACATTGAACTAACGAATAAATTTTTAATTAGGTGCAGTAGATGAATATTACAAAATAAACTCTACTCAGATGTCAAAATAAACGACTTTATTTAATTCTAAAAAAGGAAATTTTAAATCCTTATGTTGTTAGTTCTGGTATCATATTTACGTGGCGTAAACCTACGACAAAAGAGAAATGTCTTAACTTACATAAAAGCTTAAATATCAAAATTGAAAGCTCTTTATAATTTTCTGCAAAAATTAAATGAAATGGATTTTTTTCAATTTCAAGTGTTTTTGTAATATAATGACATATCTTTATAATCTTCACTAAAACAACAAAGAACGCGAAATTTGCAAATCAGTATCTATTAGTGTTCCTTAAACATCGATAGACTATCGATACTATCGAAGCTAAGTCGATAGTATCAGGTTTTCGGAACTATCGACTGAAACAATCGATAGTATCGACTTTCTCAAAACTATCGATAGTTTTGAGATACTATCGATAGTTTTCTCTCGCGCAATACTATCGATAGGCATATTTTCAGTCGATAGTTTTAAAACTATCGACTGGAAGAACACCTATCGATAGCATCGCCGGGGAGAAAATTATCGATACTATCTATGTTTAAGGAACACTACTTTATAATCTTCACGAAAACAACAAAGAGCGCGAAATTTACAAATTAGTATCTACGCATTCGATGCATGACCGAATCTTATGTGGGAAAAAAGAAATTATTGCCGCAGGTATTTTCAGCTGCATTTATTTTTAATTCTAGAGTGTGTTTACTTTACGATTCTGTTCATTTGCAACCCGAATGTTCCTGTTTATGAATCCTAACCGAATTGGTGTTATTAAGCATCACAAAGTAAAAACAGCAAGTATCTTTTAGTGATGTTATCTATTTCGATGTTTACATGTTCGTGTAATATCATGCTTTATAATTTTACACAAACCGATTTCAATGCGTATAACTTTCATGTAAATTATAGATTTCAATTTTTGCTACTGTGTACTGATTTTTTAAAAATGTATATAACATGAAAGTAAATATTTGGGATCAAAACTGATTGGTAAAGAATTAAATTTCATTTCGGTTATGTCGAATGTATATTTGTTTTACCTGGCAGATAACTGTTGTTTCCGTTACCGTGTTAATTCAAATTGATTATCTTAAAAATTCATCAGTATTTTAAATTACATAAATTAACTTCTTCCTTAAATATTTGTTTTATTACCTGTTTTGTAAAATAATTCTGAATTATTATTTTGTTTTTGGAAACATTTATATAAAAAAACCATGTAATTTTTCTTTAATACAAATGAATTTTTTTGAAGCAAATTTTCTTTTTGATCCAAACAGATTTGATCCTAAGTATAATTTTTGTATTAAAGACTTGAAGTATGAAAATTTTCAATTGTTTTGAAACGCGTTTATCGTTCACAAACGATACTTCATAAAACAGATGCTCAGTGTGTTCAAACTACATTGTGACCTCTAGGACACAACTGGAAATATGAAAATAAAATTTTTAAAAGTTATACATATATTTGAACAAAAGTTTTAAAAAGATCTATTAGAATACAGAAATAAAAAAATATTATGCCATATACAAAATTGACAATAATCGTGTAAATATTTAAATGAAATTTTAATAAAAGTTAATAATAATAAAACTAATATAACCTATAGGAAGCAATATTTTGAGCACACTGCAATGAAATGAATTTTAATTTTCATGAAACCGCTCAACTTATTTTTAACAACAAGTAACAGCATGATTCCTATGTACAAAAATGTTTAAATGGTGATCATAAATTTAAACTAGTTTCATGTACATGTCTAGATTTTCATGTTTTTTATTGATGCAACAGTTGTAAATGGCCTAGCAGATGAAAAAAACAAAATGAAAATTCCTTATTTACTTGTATCAATCAAATTCTGAAATTTATTTTGTGAGTTTTTGTTATCAGTTTATCTTAGCGTAGTTTGATAATAGACTATTGCAGCATGGTCCGCTGACCAAAAAATAAAGTTCCTAGATATTCATTATCCTGTCTGATATTACAAGGCAAAAGGTATGGAAAAAAAGAAACTAGGTGCTGCTAGAATCATTCCTAGCATCATTGTTAACTAACTTGGCATTTACAGCGTAATGTAAGAAGCACACTTTGTCTTAAAAACAATAAATATTATTTGATAATGCTATTAATTAGATAGAAATAAAAGTTTTTGGATGTAAATTGGTCTAGATTTTTTTTTGCTATCCGTCTGAACATTTATTCATCATTCTTTTCAAAATCAGTAGACACAACGGAGCAAAAAATGATAATAAATAGCAAAATAATTTGTCGAAAGAAACTCACCTTAAGCCTAAGGACTCATTCGGCATAAATATGGTCAAAAGTTTCCAGCAGTGAATCCCCTACAAACTGACCCCTCTATTAAGGCGCTCCCTCCATAACGAATTCCAGTTTTGAGGATTATACAGATCACATTTTATTTGTTGCTAGTTAAGATGGGTTTTTAAGTACAGATTCTGGTGTTCTCTCCCTTTTCCAAAATAGTAACAAATTTTGGAAAAGCTATATAAAACAGTATTTTAAATTTTAGATTAAAACTGATTTCCAAATTGTCCCAACCTAACTTGTAAAGAGTTAAGTTGCTCTTATTCTAATAATTTATCACCAGATTATATTTTTCAATATGCTGTAGTGTTGAGGTTAAAATGTTTTGAACACAAATAAATAGGGAAAAAATAAGATTCAACAAAAAAAAAAATCAGTACGTAGGAAAATCAATAATTCGATATCAATATGAAACTTCAAATTTTTGAAAATAAAAAGAATTATTCATGAAAATTAATTGCAAATTGTAAAAAAAAATGGAATAAAATAAATTGTAAAAATTAAATAACTAATTAAATATGTTTTATGTTGTAATGCTGTGACAGAATGCTGTCAACACAAAATTATTCAATAAATAATAATTTAGTAGCAAAATCAATACGACTAAAACTTGAAAAATCAAATAACGTTCAATAAATTTGCTTCAGCTTTAAATTTTAACTCAAGTTTAAACTTTTCACAACCTTTTATTTCCCCTAAAAATCAGATTATTAAATCTTTTCATCATTTTTATCACCAATGACGATGGAAATAACCTGTTTGAATTAATATGAGAAAAATTTACTACCTAAAGAATTTCTTCAAAAATCGGAACTTCGTAGTACAAGGCTGTATTGGTCGATTAATATCAGTAACATTTTCTGGCGACTCCGTACCTAGCGGAGTTGCTGATATAAACAAAGTGTTCATTGCCACATTGTGTAGATTTAGACACACAACCGACAAATGAGTTCCTAATAAACACATACTACTACTAGGACAAAGTTCGGTTGGTGACACTTTTAAAAACGTTGGCACTAGTAATTTTTCGTGTTTGTATTTTTCTCGAATCCTATAAATGTAAATAAATATATGTATACGTTTAAAAGAGATTTCATTACTTTAAAAAGGTTGTTCTTTCTAAAAGAATAAAAATATCACGTCGCGTTGCTTCTAAATGAAAACAAATAAAATGATATGACAAAAGCTTTTATTTTGTACCATTGCGAAGAGCCACGCAAGAATTTCTTGTGAAAAATTTGAACTTTCATTTTTAATAACATCACTAAACTTCTACTGATAACAAAAATTATTTTTATTCGAATTTGCATAATGTTATTTTTCTTCTGGTGTTACTGAACATCTACTAGCTCTGCTAGGCCTGTTATGTGCTATAACTATTTGAAGGAAATGTTTCCTGTTTAACATATGTTGTCCTAAATTGCTATTTACTAAAGCAGACTAACTATTCCTACGTTGGACCTGGCCAGAGTTAGGTGTTGTTTTATATAATATGTGAGTGCCGGTCTATTTTTGGTATATATATCAGTTTCCAGATGGTCTAGGTTTTTACACATGGCTTATTGTAGAATGCTTTGAGGCCGTGTCACAATAAACAGTGGGATATCATCTATGAAACAGACTTTGTCTTTATTTATCTATGCTTTCAAGCGTTATTAACACTCCATAGACAATTTTAAACAGTGGGATATCATCTATAAAAGAGACTTCA
>BGPR01000077.1:1268446-1281342 GCA_013235015.1 Araneus ventricosus
TTTAAACAGTGGGATATTATCTATGAAATAGACTTCATCTTTATTTATCTATACTTTCAAGCGTTATTAACATTTCAAAGGACAATTTTTACCACACTTAAGGATTAAAAAATAAACGCGAACAAACAACAAAACCAGAGAAAAGAATAAACAAAATAATAATAATAATAGTTTGTCCTAAAAAAGGGACCCCTTCAATAAATGATACACTTTACAATGTATTGCAACATTTAAATAACTTTTAAACTTATAAAGAACCTAAATTGAGTTAATCAATATTAGGGCTTCTTAAACATTTCCAAGCAGCGGAAATAAAATTCACCATAAAAATTCCATCACCAAAAAGTGAAAACTAATAAGAAAATAAAGTATTAAATAATAACTTAAAGAAAATTAAGCTAAAACTATTAATCTAGGAATTATACAGAAATCTTTTAAGTTAGCATAATTTTCTAAGAACTTTTGCTTGTAAACGTTGAAAAATCTGAAAGATGGAGACCTTATGAAAGGTTTTGAGGTCTACAGTTTCAGAAGTCCTGATCTATATGAATGAGTTTGAGGAATACAGAGGGAAATTATAAAAAAAAATATTAATTTTGAATGAAGATTTTTAATTTATGAATAATTGCTTAAAAAGCAGTATTTTCTTTATTAAAAAACTTCCTATTTCAATTAAAAACATAACAAATAAATTATTTCGTTAATCAAATATGAAATAAATCGGAATTTATCCGAAAAACCAAAAAAATATCAGTGAAGTATTTAGTTCTTACTGAACAGTGTTGGGTTAAGCTATGCTCTTCAATGAAGAGACATTTACAAAATTATCTGTATTTAAATTTTTAAGATTAAATATTGTAGCGTGATTTATACTGCAGAAAAATAAAACCCGAAGTTAGCTTAAAAAACCAGTTTTTTTTTATTCTTGCTTTGTAGAAAGAAACTTTACCAACTATTTAAAATACATCTATAATATAAAACAGAAAATACATGTATCTGTGTGTCGGCCACAAGAACTACTTCTAAACAATGAACGGTAGCGACATGAAATTTGTACACGACATTTCTAGGTCAGCTGTGTTATTTTCAACTTTCAGAATTAATAACTTCTTAAGATATTTAATTATATAACTAAAATTAGCTGCTGTTAAGCCTAAAGTTTAGACGTTTTTTGCCATAATTTCTAAAATATTTATTGTACGGAAATAATTTTTACACTATCTTAAAGAGGAAAAAAAAAAATCTTTTTAAAGATACTAATTCCATTGCGGTACAACTTTTCTCTAATTGCAATTAACGTATCAAAATGTATTTTTAACGCAATTACTAACAATACTTTCTATTCTTATAAAATTAAATTCAAGCTAATTTACTGTTTCATAAAATTCTTCATTCATGTGCATTTGCCACTGTTAAAGTTAATATAAGAAAATATTTGTTTTCTTTGGAAATTTTTAACTCCAAGGTATACTTATAACTTCCGGTTTTATGTCGTAGCATATACATCTTTTAATATGGTTGCGCAGTAATGCAATGGCGATAGTTAATTACTCTCTCTATGAGATGCTTTGCTTAATTTTAAAAACTTTTAAATTATCCTGATGAGTATGTTAAGTCTTTTAAGGTTACTTCATTCGGTTCCTATCGAATAGAGAGGAACTAGGGAGAGAAAAGGTTTTTTACCAGTCTATCTGTAACAAGAAGTCTTCCTAAACGGTGAATAGTCGACATGAAATTTGCGTATGCCATCCTGGGGTCGATTTCTAGATCATCTGCGCTTTCTTCAACTTTTAAAAATTATTATTTCTAAAAATATTTATTTAAATAACAAAAGTTAAGTCAATTTTCTAAATTGCTTCTTAGTTTTTCGCCAATAACTACTGAAATATATATTGCACGAAAATGATTTATATACCATCTTAAAGAGCAGAAATGTTTCTTAATGATCTGAATTTAAATGGCATGCGTTCGTTTCCTCCTGCTTTTATAAACATTTCGAAATTCATTTCAAACACAATTTGTAACAGTGCTTTCAATTATTGTAATTAGATTGAACCCAATTTGTAGTTTTATCAAATCCTTCATTTCCGTGCTTTTACCACTGTTAACGTTACGATAAAAAATATTGTTTCCTTTGAATATTAACAAAAAGAAAGAACCTTTATTTTCGCTTTTATTTCGTAGTATGAACCTCTTTCAATATGTTTGCACCGTAATTCAAAGGCATTAATTATTTTTTCTATGCGATGTTTCATTTAATTTTACAAATTTTTAAATGATCCTAATGAGCGTGTAAAATCATTCAAGATTGAGTCCAGTTCCTACCAGCTGGAGAGGACCTAAGGAGAAAAAGGAGAAACACTATAAGGTGTTTTTCCGGCCAGTCACACAAACACTAACAAGAAGATAATTGTAGTCCGGATAATGGCAATAAAAAAAAAGATGTGTAAGAGCTTCTGTTGTCGCCGTAGTGATGATGGGAAGGGGAAAATGGAGTGCCAGGGCCCCGTAGATTCGTCTCAAACTACGGAGAGAAAAATATAAGAGGAGTTTTGCTGCTAGCCGAGGAGGTCAGACAACACGGTAGTGGACGACCGAAAATCAACGAAAGATGTTGCTGCGAAAAACTGTTTTATTAAGTTTAAAAGTTTATAAGTGCTTTTGAAAATATTTTTATCCCGAGCAACGCTTGGTATATCAGCTAGTTTGTTTATAAATTCAAGTTATGAAACAAAAATAATGCTGAATATTATTAAAAAAAATATTATTGGAAATTATCCATTAACCTTACTCGAACTGATTTTTTGTTCGGAAAAATTGTAGGAAATTAAAATTTCTTTTGTACCAAAATATAAAACTAATTTGAAACTGTTCTAATTGTACACACCGAGTAAAAATTACATTTATACAAAATTCTCTTATATTTTAGCAATTTAAATGCGTTTTTATTTAAAATATAGAAATTTTTTTGCACTGGAGATAGATTTACGAGAAATTAACATCATCATCCAAATACCTGTAGAATAATATTTGTAATATTTGAAATTAATTTCTAGCATGCCAGACACATCTTATAAACATCACAATGTGAAGACATCATATGACACCAACTGGTTCTTTTAAAATCATTTGCATTCATAACATTAAGAAAACCCAAATATATAGGGGAGAGTCGGGTAAGATGCGACCTTAAGCTTTGGGGATTTTTCCTGGCCTCAATATTTGGTGCTGGAGGATTATTTTATTGCCAAAATCTTCTTCAACTCCTTATTTTAATATGATATTTTTAAAAAATTTTATGTTCAAATTTGAGACACCAAAATTTCATTTTAGAAGAAAAAGTCAATTTCGTCATCTTACAGAGACGAATACGTAATTTGCATAAACCTGAAAGTGAATCGATGCTGCTGCAAACTCTTAATAAAAAAATTCGAACCCTGATATTTTGTATTAGTTAATATATTAATATCAATTAATATATTAATTTGAGATTCAAACCTTAAGAAATGAAATCAATTACAAAAATCGCATCGCCATGGGCTTAAATTTTGTCTTAGCAAGTACAGGTGGAAAGGGGCCAGAGCTGGCACATAAAACACTGCAATCCCAATTCCGTGTTTCCTTACTCACTGCGAATGATGCATTTTTCATTATCGAGGATCTCTGGATCCAGATTGTCATTAGCGCCAACGTAAGGAAATTCAAATGAATGAATTGAGTCTTCAGACTCAGAACATTAGAAGTGTTACTTAGCTACCTTCTTTTTTGTAGAATTTTTAGAATGTTTGTTGCGTTTAATCTTATTAACTTCAGCCTTATTCAGCTGTCAAAGTTTTCGTTTTCATTCTTTTTCCTCTACCTCTTTTTAATGAGATGCTCATTTCCCCTGGAGTGCCAGCGAGTTGCAAGAAGGGCAGGTGGCATTCAGGTAGCACGACGAGCTCGTGAATCAGCGTGGAGGAGTTCGCCATCTTACCCTCCACCCAATTCGTCATCTTACCCAATTTCACCTTTTTATTTCAAGAAATATTGAAGGATATCAACTCACCAGAAAAATTAAAATAATACATCATTCAACGCGTTTCGATTAGTTCTTTGAAAATATCACATGTAAAAATCAAAAATATTTACTTCGTCAACGCTATTCCCTTACCAAGCAATTGCATAGAAACAACTAACAACCACATTATCACGTACTTTGAATCTCACTAATAACGGGGTGAAGTATTTTGGTGTGACACGGGTAGCTGGTCGCTAGAGGTCTCTGGTGATGCAGGATCGGGGCTGACATCTAGCGCAATTTTCGAGAAAAATCCAATTCGCCATTTTAGATTCTTTGTCGTCTTACGTGACTTTCCCCTACACACAAAGGATAAATATTAACGCTAATTTCTACCTTTCAACAAAAGTTTTCTAATCCGGGACCGTTTACACATGCTCACTTTGACACCAGTTATGTCTTTTAAAATCATTAAAATTTATTACATTCTCAAAACACGTACACACAAAGGATAAATATTTACGTTAATTTCTACCTTTCAAAAAAAGTTTTCTAGTCCGGGATCGTAGACAAATGCTAACACTTTTGCGTAACAGCTCCGATTAAATGATCCATTTGAAATCTAATATTCTGAATTGACCATATGAAATCCAAGCAAAAGTTTTAAAAGTTCTTAATGCGCATGCGCATTTGACACAACTTAGATTTTCGAAAGAAGCATCCAATCTATTTAGAGTTATGTATGTTTTAACTAAGATCTCAGTTAATGAATTTCATTCCGGTGCATGTATAGCAATATTGTATTATTATCCCTATGCAAAGATGTAACTCTATTACGCTACCAACGAATCTATAACTGTTTAATTGACAGAAAAATAGTTTTATAAAACAGTGGCTTTAAAAATTACTGGAATCTAATACGAAAGTAAGCAATCATTCAGTTCAATCCAAAACGTTTATTACTAGAAGAAAAAAAGAAACCGAAACAAAAACTCTCGTTCAATTAACAGTTATAAGAGGTTACATCTAAACTTTCACGTACAAGTACTTGACACCTAGTTTACAAAAATTAATACAAAATAAAAGCTTCCGTGGATATGACAAATGTCGCGCTGATTGCATCGTATGACGCAAACTGTCTCAGCCAGTAATAGTGGACTGGAAAACAAACCTTAATTAAACGCAGGTTTGATATCGAGAACTATCTCCAAATTACACATTCTGAGATGTATCTGTTTTACCAAATCAATACCGAAAATAATTAAAAATAATAAAAAAAAACATTTTTAAAATCATACAAAAAAAAAATAGAATTTTTTTTTGTTAAAAAATATGGAAGTCAAAGCAAAATCGTATAGCGCGAGGTGCTGATAGGAAGAAATACTATTAGCAGATTGGAATATTTATCACATGCATAAAATATTATTTAAATGAATTCTCAGGAATTTTCTTTATTGCAGCATTCATTGAGGCTTAATTTCCTTATCGTATCGATTTCATTGTCAAACATTTCCCCTTTTTTTGTTAAACTTTCCAGATTTTTTATACAAATTTTGTCATCTACTTTTGATTTCATTCATAAGAGCGTTGTTTATAAATTTTTTAAATTTTTTTAATAATTATATTTTACTTATTTTCTTCAAAATATTTTTGAATTCATTATTATAATTATCGAGGAATATTTATTTATTTATATAAAGAAAAGCACACTGCAGAGTAAACTCCATTTACAGAGTGCAATACACAACAAGCATACAAAGAACAAAAGCCACAACGAGTGAATAATAAAAAAAAAAATTGTAATTTATTTTTACCAATTTCTCTACCAAATGGTGCTTTCTCATATGGAATAAATTTACATTGCAATTAAGAGATTGGATGATAATTAAGTACTGAAAATAGTAAAATATTGTATTTCCGTCTGGAACACACAATCGTGCGAAATTTCAGAACTGAAGTATGCTAGGAACTGAGTGAAAAATCGATTACAAAATTCATCTTTACAAGCAGGAATGAAATCAGCTTAAATAGAACTTGCAAAAAATTTAATTTAAAACAGTTTTTAAAAGCATATTTTGATTAATATACCTGCAGACTTGTTTTATTTTAATTATTTTCTTCTTTTTAATCAGAGATTTAAGTTTTTCATCAACTCATTACAACTCAACGACAACCAACTCATTACAGGTGGCGCCACTGATACGGAATCAAAAATTCATTAATGATTAGCTGATAATTAAATTCTCGAAATATTAAAATAGTGTATTCTTATCGAGAGCACATTAGTGTACAAAACTTCAAACCTCTAGCACATCAGGAAGGGAATGAAAATTCGATTACAAAATTGAATCTCTATAAACATGACTCAAGTCAAATTAAATAAAAATATGTTAATTAAAAATGGATTTTTTTAATTAATGGAAAATTTATTTTTGGAGTTCACTGAGCTTCTTAACTCTTTCCGATGTATGAGATGTCCGAAAAAGATGATGGCATTCATCTTTTTGAAATATGATGAAAAAAACATCATGAATGTCTTTAGTTTATTGTCAAGACATAGAATCTACAAAAACTTTTTTTACTTGCATCATTCCGAGGGGGATCATACCTCTTTGGGGACACCCCTTCATATGAGGACTCCTTTAGATACAGGCACCTTGATACGCTCAAAAAATATTGTTCAATCCTAAAGAAAATCATAAATTAAAACTTCAAGAATATTGGAGGAAAATTGTCGAGTGAATTTGCTAAAATTGTAAACGCCAAGAACTCAAAAAATTTCCTATCTCTGATTCAAGGAATTTTCGCATTTTTAATCTCTAATATTTCCGACTCGAAAGCAAAATTTCATTGTGCTGCCATCTACATTCTAAAAGAAGTACTATTAACTGCCTTTTCGTACATCTTCCATGGTTTCAAAGTGGAGTGGGATTTTTAAAGAAAATTTTTAAGCTGGTGTCCTCTTTTGCGACCACTGCCCCGGATGGGTGAAAAGGAATATAACTTCCCACCAGTAGCGTGGTCGCAAATTAATCAGTGCCGGAACGTTCTAACCGAGGTGTCAAAAATCGAACTGCTTTTCAAGGAGGTTTTTAAAATTTGTTCTTATTTATTTTTCGCAAAAAAAAAAAAAAAAAACAGTGTCGGGACAGTGTTCCGTTGCGTTTCGGCTCCACTACACCCCTGCTTCCCATCAAAGTGCAAGACAACTTGCACTTCGATATTAGATGACGTGCGCGGTTACGTTTCTCATGTGATTATAATTTCAAATAACTAGACTCCGTTCTAATGCTACATTTTTCCAAAATTAATCACGGCATTATAATAAGTTTGCTGTGCGACAAATCAGAAGTATTCAATTTTGTTTACTAAAATACGAACACTTAGGTACATTTTAAAACAGCGAATCCGAAATCCGTAAAATGATGGTTAGTTCCCGATTATATTATTCACCAAAATGTTTATTGTAAAATACCACCTAAGCCCTTAGCACACAGTCGGATACTCTGGGAGAGAGCATGAGTTTTGATCCCAGAACTAAAAGTACTCGACGTTTCTTTTGGTGGTCCAAAGTTGGTTTCGGAGAGCAGAAACTCGTGTTATATCTCGGAAAATTCGATCGCGTGCTAAGGAATTTATTGTGAGAGAAAATTCCAAGTTTGGGAATTAAGAAATTAAGATATAGCACTATCTAAAATCTCAGTATTTCGTTTTTACCTTACTGAAAATAAACATTTCGAAAATATCATTGGAGGTTACTTACGAAAATATGATGCTGAAATTCATGCCAGAAGCAATGGAATTTTCAGAACAGTTAGCATTACTTAGCATTACCTTATTTTTTCCTACTGCATTGATTCAAAAGGGTTTGAGAGCATTATTTTTCATTTTTTGAGAAAAGTATCTTTTAAACTAATAAAAGAAGATGACTGGAAATGTCAATAACATTAATAAAATTGAAGAAGTTTCATGTGTTAGAAAAATGCCAATCTGCAGGTTATTTTACAATTCCAAAAATTTTGGAATTGTAAAATATTATAATGTAATGGTTTTCCTTAGTTTTTGTACCCCTTCGATACTAACACATTCATTTTTTACAGTTGCTTGTCAATCACTGATTATCTGCTTTTTAAAAATTTATGTGTACGAGTTTTCATAAACAGTTTAAAATAGAATTTATTGCGCTCTTTGGATACAAATTTCCTCAGACAGCTTTAAAGCTAAAATAAATATTTAAAAACGCTTTAATGCATAATTTTGTATTTGCAGGTTAATTATATTAACGTCCCGTTCTGAAGCAACACGAGGGATAGTTTGGGGCGGACCTCGTAATTTTGACGAGGACGACACCTGAGCTGGCACCCCCTCTCCAAACTCCCGCATCAGCACCAGCGGGAGGACGTTTGACCCCTACGTATGATTTAACGTGAAAGAGGCCCAATACACGAAGGAATTTCAGTGGAATCGAGGTTCGAACCTGGAAACCCTCCAGCTCCGAAGCCGACACTTGTCCACTAAGCCACCGCTGCCTTTGCATTTGCTGCAACTTTTGTAAAGGTTTCATTTAAGTGCAAATTCAATTTTCAATGTAGATATCAAATGTTTTACAACACGCATTAATTGTACGCATGCAAAGTTTCATTATACATAGCTGAAGATTGTGACAGTAGGTGGCAATGCAATGGAATAGAATTTTTGCATTCTTCAGATGAACATACTATATTCTGAGGTTAAATCTGAAAAAACAAGAGTGTCAATGGATCTATTCAGAGAAAATGTGTTACAAAATACACTTTTGCGAATGGGTGCAAAATGAAGGATTTCAAGATTTTGTATGGTATTCATTTAAAAAAATGTAAAAGTGAATAGGTCAAGAGGAAGTTTGAAATCAAGAGATTTAAAGTGCATCAGGCTCGGGTTACCTGGGGTATTTTTGCGCGAATATGATCTAATTGTGGCGTTAAGCCTAAGGCCCGATTTATGCGTGTTCTTTTCAAGAGTTCAAATGAACAGTCCTTTTTGCATTTTTCAATTATTTATTTCACAATGACGAACACCAACACGAGGTAAACATATTCACGAACACGTATTTCACACAACAGAACATTTAGAATAATGACATTTAAATCCGCAGATTACCGATTCCACTCTTTTGACTTCACTCGTTCATGTTTTTGGCAGACTGATTGAATTCCCCATCGGATAGGGAAGCTGCATGCAATAATTTCCCTTTTTAGGGATTATTGTGGCCCAAGTTGCTACACTAATTGCGAATCCGCTATACTCTGGTCACCAGAGTCTGCCACCAGAGCACTACAATCCAGCCAAGATGACAGAAACGGCAACCAATTTGTGAGACCAAATAGATTTTATGACATCTCTACAGAGTTTCTCATTTTCATGATTATTAACTGTAGGGCATTCTTGAATAGGACAAAAGAATCGGCAGTGAAATTTACAGCGCCTGATATGGACAGAAATTCCTCTACGATTACTACCTAAAATGGATATTTCAAATTGGTCAACTATAATCTCTCGCTGACACTTAGCCGAAAGCAGCTTTAAGCTCCGGGACATGTAGACGATTTGAGTGTTTTGTGCAGATTTAGTATCGTTCAGAATTGTATCTGTATTAAATTGATTTAAACTTTTTAATTAGTTTTAATAATTGTTACATTTGTAGTTGTGCATTATATGTAATAAATAATCGTTATAATTACTTGTATGGTACTAAATTATTAGAAATTGGAGCACTATTTAGCTTTGAAGGGCAAATTAATAGAACTTGTATTACCTGAATTTTGCAAACATTTGTTAGTCAGATTTGGAATATGTAGGGAAACAGTTAATTATATTAATAAATTAGTATTCATTTCAAACATTTTAATTATTAAATAAATATAATTATATCCAAAATTATTTGATTGAAATTTAAAGGATGCTAACAGATTTTGTTCATTTATGCATGCATTTATAGATTATAAGACCTGTCGGCTGTCTATCGTGTCGGCTAAATGTCACAAACCCATGTGTCATTTGTATCTAGCTTTCCGTTATGAAACAGAAGCTTTAAATAGATAAAGAGACAAGTATGATCACGATTGCTATTGCTGATGAACGATGCCCTCCGAAAGGTAGCCAATCTACCTATGAACCTTCTGTGGATGTCGTTAAAACCTCTGGAGTTAAGGTACATTCGAAATATTTTTATCTCAACACAAATAATAGAAATACTAAACAAAAATTAAAATTAAAAAAGAAAGAAAAGTATAGATAAGAAACAGCAGATTTAAGCATAACCGATGACAATACATCTTTTAGCGTACTAACGCAACAACCTCAAGTGATTGCATCTACAGAAGTTTAAAACGATTAATATTTAAAGCACATAAAAATTAATTTAGATAGTAAAAAAATGAATGGTGAACTTTATCAAAGACCACTCGCCATAAAGATTCCAAATTGGACAAAATTTTCTATCAAGGGTAAGATTATATAAATCAAAAGTATACCCTTTGTGGCCTGAATCCTGTCCAATATCAATATGAGAAACATTCTGAAAGATCAAGATGCAAAATCCTTAATGCATAATCATAAGAAATATCTCAACACAGCTGCTGTTCAATTCGTTCCTTCAAAACTTAAAAAAAATAATTCGATTAAGTTTATTTGTCTTAATAGACTCTCAAGTTGCCATTAGAACAAGCTCTTCCGTTTATTTCAATATATGTGTACGACTACCAGTTTACTTTGGACTCTTCTGGACAATGACCAATGTATCACTCTGCTACAGTGCGTGCCTCATTGTGTCTTATTGCAAAAGACTCGGTAGACACTTCGAGAAAAACTGAATCTAGTTCTTAGAATTTCATTTAAATTAAATAAAAAATTTGGTAATTTACAAAGTTGAAGAAATCGAGCGGCCTGAGTATTAAGTTTAAATGTATTTTTGTCAGATAATCTCTGAATAATTCTCCATTCCACTTCAATAAAAACATATTTTTCATCTCATTATTTTATATAAATTTTGATCTACGTGATTAGACTAATTATTACTTATGAGACCAATGAAATGTATCTTATATTGACCTTGACAGGGCAATCAGAAAGCGTCCTCTATAATGAACGTCTACTGCCGTTAAAATAAGTGGATAAGAATATGCAAACGACCTTGCTCACTACTCGCAATTTTCGATAGATTGTTTCTTAATGATAATCACTGTTTATTGCATTATATCTACCAATGACGAAAAAAATCCAAAACTTTTCATCTGTGAAGTAATATATCTGTACTTAGTTTCATTCTAATTACGTATTAAAAATACTTCTACCCCTAAGTATAAACTTAGTATCACGTAATAATTTCCTTGAAAACGGATCTTTAATTCCCCAGCCTTTTAACGGAACTTGGGGACTCATAATTCTCCGTAATCAGAATTCAAAGACAAAACAAATCAACAACCTTCAAAGAAATCGATGGAAAAAATGCCGGACGGATGAAAGCTATCCATAAGTGATTATCGCTTCAAAATACCCCATAACACGCCATTAGAGATAAAGTTTTGACGTAATCAAGTAAAAACTGAATTATATTTTGATATATTCTTTTCTCATTCCGCCAATTAACGGACCCTGAAGGGAGAGAGACATGAGAAAAGTCTCCGATACACACCGCAACTGTCTATTGGTCATCCTTGGTCAACTAACCGTGAGATTTCGGAAAAGACAGAAAGAGAGATGGGCAAGTTTTTGTCTCCAGAATTAGTTGGTAGTTATTTCTTGTCTCCTTTATCATTCGTCACGCATTAGCAAACAACCGCTCTCATATTTGAAATTTTTACTTAGTTCCCAGAGACATAAAGTCCCGCTTCAGACAGGCTACAGCATAATTGTTAACAAACCAATTATAAGAAATTCACTTGTGAGAATATAAAGAATTTGAATAATTAGTTCCTACCTAGTTCCCAGAGACATAAAGTTCTCTTTAGACAGGCTACAGCATAATTATTAACAAACCAATTATGAGAAATTCACTTGTGACAGCATAAGTTTTAACAAACAAATTATGAGAAATTCACTTGTGACAACATAATTATAAACAAACCAATTATGAGAAATTCACTTGTGAGAATATGAATAATTTGAATAATTAGTTCCTACCTAGTTCCCAGAGTTATAAAGTTCACGTCAGATAAGCTACAGTCAAATGATTAACAAATCAATTATGTGAAATTCACTTTTGAGAGTACAAATAATGGAAATAATTTTTTCCTACTTAATATCCAGAAACGTAGAGTCAGCTTCAGATACATACTTCTGCTACATCATAATGATTAATAAATCATTTATTTGAAATACGCTTATAAGAATACACAATTAAAATAATTATAATTCTAACTTAGTTTCCAGAGAAATAAAGTTTTGTTTCAGACAGCTACAGAATAATGATTAACAAGTCAATCAAGTGAAATTCACTTATAAATATAAATAATTGAAGTGATCATAATAATTTCTGGAATAGCAGAAACCACTCGAGATTGCCTGCGTCCTTAATCACGCTATTATATTCTGCTGAAAGGCAACAAATCTTACAAAAAAAACTATGGTCTATATATCTGCGATTAAAGAGGAAAAGAGATTATTTCATCTTAGCCGAAAATTCCATTGAAAACTCTCGAATAATGATGAGCAATTAGTTATGTGAAGCTAAATTTATGAGTAAAAAATTGCAAAGTTAATGATCAACAATCAGCTCTGTGAAAGTCATATTATAAAATAAAAAGGATTAAAGATGCATAAAAATGTTTAAAGATTGTTTTAAGTAAACGTTAACCTCATAAGGAGGCTATTTATTTATGACTGCAGTCTAGACTATTTCTTTGGAAAAAGCTTTTTC
>BGPR01000077.1:1296433-1323051 GCA_013235015.1 Araneus ventricosus
TCTGTCCAATAAAATTATTGAATGAAATCAGATAATTTGTGTGGCTAAAGTTCGAAATGTTAGCTATAGGAGAAGATAACTGATTGGGAAAATGTTACACGTTTATCACAGTCTAAATAAATTTCTAATCTTTCTTACAATAATTCAGACATTCAAAATAACTTAGTTAAAAGCAATTATTAGTCAACTTTATGTTCAAATATATTTAAAAAAGTTGTTTAACTAAACAAATTTCAAAACTCTGAGATTCGAGAAATTGTATTGCATCGTAGCTAAAAAATATATACGTGAAATTAATTGCTACTGATTCTAATAGTAGGGTCAATCAATCTTTGTCTGCTTTGGTTTGGTTTTCAATGGAATGTCGCAATACGTAAAATCCAATGAACTCTTTACATTTGTTCCGAAACTGGTAAAAACAATTATATATAAATAAAATATCACCATTGTATTTTCAAGGATGTAAACCATTAGGTTTTGAAACGAGATGAATAATGGTAAATCATGAACTGATTTTTGTTAAATTAAACCTTGAAAGGTATGAAGTTTTGCTATCTATGTATGGTGTTTCACTTACGAGCAATACGCAACCGAACGAAGTAATGATTTGCGCATTTTTCTACACGTTTTGCTGATTTAAGAGTCATGTAGAATGTTGTTCCTTTTTTTTGAAGCATTCTTTATTTAATGATGGAAAACTTATTGTTCCAGACTTCAGATCAAAGAATAATTTGATTCTTTTCTTTATCATTACAATTAAAGAAAGAAATAAAGCATGTGAATGAAAAGAAAATGGTGAGCACCAAACGATTTCTTTTTATCTCATTTTAATTTTTTTTTAAGAACGGAAAGCTTTAAGTATTTGCTTAAGCGAATTTACCTGAAAACTTTAACAGCATTATTTAATTAAAAATTTATGTGAGATAAGTTTGAAAGAGTTCATTGATTTAAAAAACTACGTCTCTGGATGCGTAGTACCAACAGTCTTAATCTGAATTTGAAATACTTTCAATATCGTAAAATTACAATCTACGTTTTGCTAAATTACAATCATGCAACAGCATATTGACGTACTCAAATGACGTTAAACGTATACTACGATTTTCGGTTGTGTTGTGAAATACACAGAACTGCGTGGAATCTACTCACTTTTCCAGTTAATTATTTATATTCTATAAATTTTATAAATTTTCGGCTACAAGCCTTTCAAAATGTTACAGGATCCTAATCATTTCTTTGAATTCGACAATATTACTTTAATATATTTCAATCTTTACAATATTCAATTTTTAATAGCTCTCAGAAGGTTGCGATTAAATAATTTCCTACGGTTACAGAGAATCGAGAATATGTTAGCTCCTTACTTAAATTTTTATAATTTAATCTAAAATAACTAGAAGGCTTTCAATTTAAATGTCACTAAGAGATTGCATTTCAATTCTCTTTAAAATTCTCATTGATAGCTTCTATGATATGCAAAATCTTCCAAATGGAATATTAAATAGAAAATTATATTATCTAAATCCGCGGAAGTTAAGAAAAATCGTTTTCAATGATTATTTTGAAACGTTTTCAAATTTCCATCTAATTTTCAATCCATTTATCAATTTATTATTTCAATATCCCATTCAAATTTCGAATAGTTTGCTTACAGCATAGAAAAACTCTCCCGTCAAATAAAATTTTTAAAATCGTCTGATGAAAATACACTTTATCTCCTTTCCCTTCTACCAGACGAGAAAAATATCCCATCTTCTCTTTCGAACAAAAATTCATACTTCACTCGTGTTCTACTGTTTAATAATTGTGTTTCGTCGCTATAAACTCGATATTATATTTCATCTGCGAATTCTAATAAGCAATTTAAACTTACGCGAATGAAACAAGCTCAGCGGCGCACGCTACGCACCGCATCAGAAATTCATAATGATGTTCGTATTATCTTTCAGCCTTTAATTTCCTCAGATATCAATTGCAAAAGAGGCGTGCTGGCACAAGACACACGCTAAAAAATACATCGTTCCAAATTTCGTAATGAAGTTTCTTCAAACAAAATTGCAATCACTGCTGCCGCGAGTTCTGTAATAACATATTCCCACCGCAAGTGAAAAGAACTGCCTGATTTCGGAAAATTACATATTTATAACTTTTTCTTCCTCTCTTTCAATGTTTTGAATTATGTATTTTTGCCAAATCTTTTCCGGCGGATAATTATGAAACTCTTAATAACGTTGGCTATTATAAATAGTTAATGAAGGCGGAGCTCGGTTCGAGTCATTTGGGCTCAAGTCGAAAACTGAAGCGCTGTTTGAACTGGGCTGAAATATTTATTATCCTTCTTAATGAAGTTCGACTGCAAAAATACATAACGGGATAGGATAGCAGCATTCATTATCATTGGCATGTTTTTTATCATGTATCATTATCTTTCAGAAAAGAGATGTGTATAAATAGATAGCTATTTCATAATTACTCCGCGATTTTTTGTTTCTTTCTCTCTCTCTCTCTCTTTGTGGAGCGGCATAAAAATGAAATTTAATTTTCCAAAATTTGCATGAAACATACGTTTTTTTTTGTTTCTGGAGGTCTGATGAGGAAACATTTTAATTAAAGACGTATTCTTATTGATTTTCTTTATTGATTAGTTTTAATGATGGTAATTCACTTTCCTTGCATATCTGGAAAAGTGGAATACGATTATAGTGCTTCACTACTACTAATTTAATTTCGGTGTTTGAATGTGTCAAATGTTTATTTCTTTTCATGCACTTTGTTTCATATCGTTCTTAGATACTTATTTCTTTTCATATGTTTCTTTTTGTTTTGGAGATTCGATGAGAAAACACTTTAATTAGAAACGTCGAAAATCGATTTTTTTTATTGATTAGTTGCAATGATGGTATTTCATTTTCTTTCCAAATTTGGAAAAGTGGAATACGTTTCAGTGATCCACAGAAACTAATTTAACTTAGGTGTTTGAATGAATCAGAAGATTTTTTTTCTTTAAAGATTCGCTTTGTGAGTACATGTTGAAACTTGAAAACTTACATTAAACGCCTTTTTTTAATTCCTTTCGGCCAAATCAGCACATGTGCGATTAATAGTTTGGCCATTTGATTTTCAGCTGGTGGCAGATGAAAACTGTCTTCCCTTTTCAACCGTTGATTGGTGATATGTGATTCTAATACGTCAGATTTGAATTTTTTTCAGTCGACTTTTCATGAATTAAAACAATAAAACGTTTTGAATAATGTGTATGTTTTATATACATATGGTTTGCATCATATATTTCAGGCAATGTTATAATAATGTAATATACAATTTAATTCTCTTTATTATAAGGATTTTTAATTCAGTTTACTTCATGATTTACAAATCTCAATAATAATTTTAACGAATTCAGTTCTGCAATCATCTGATAATATCACATTTACTCTATTTATTCAAACGAATTTACGAATTTTCCTGTTATTACACTTACTGCCAAATATTTACATATACGGTGTCAGAATTACGAAGGTAAAGATAATTTTCTATCTAGATGAACCATCCATGAAGTTCCTACTGAATTCACTTTCTTCAATGTTTCACTGTTTCATTTATACAACTGTTCAAAATAACGAAAGAATACTATCTTTGCTTTTTTTAAATTCGCATAAATGTGTATATGGCAATCATGAAAAAGTGCGTGGAGTTCTAGTGAAAAAATTTAAAAAAGATTCGAATCTGTAGTCTGAAACATCGTAGAGTGATAATGTTTTAGGCTTTATTCGTCTGTCTTTGTATTATTATTTTTAAAAATTAACTCTTAATTATAGTAGCATTAACATGCACACAAAAATGTATCTAATACCGCAAATGCTCGAGTGTATAAATGCTGTATCTAAAACAATGAAAAGTATTGTTGTAAAATATACTTAAAATACTTTTACAAACTCATTAAAATTAGTGGAAAATTGCACGGAAACAAAATTGCTATCACTGATAAGTTAACTTTTTTGAATTTTAAAATTTGTGTAAAAATTGTTTTCGTGTTCATAATATGTTCCGAAGTTATTAAGGAAAAATATTTCGATTAATTTTGAATTAAAAGTCTGGTTTAAATTATGAAAAACTCTTCCCTATTGAGAACTTACTCCCCAAGAATTATATACTTCCCAAATTTGGTAGCTCCAGGTGGAACGGTCTGCCCTGATGAGCGTTTGGGACGATTTTCGCATCATGTATGATGTGTCGCATGATGCAATTTACAGATAGTATCCAGCCTATAAACATTACCAAATCATGTATGATGTGTCACATAATGCAATTTACAGATAGTATCCAGCCTATAAACATTATCATGATAATTTTTCATTTAGCAATGAAAAGACAAGCGAAACTAAAGCCATTGTTTCTGAGAACCCTCATCCATAAGGTTCATGGAAAAATGTAATATAAACAATAAAATCTAAGAAATCTTAAACTGCTTAAATTAGGTAATAGAGATGATTTCTTTCCGTCTCGGAAAAAGGAAAAAACTTTAGAAAAATTACCAGTTATTTTGCTTTGGGAAGGGATGAAAGGAAATTAAAAATTTTTTGAATAACTTTTGCATTATGATTCAGTTATAAAGTACGTTGGTGAAACTTCTGAACACCTAGTCTTATGTACTCGAAACAGCATAATTTAACCCTCTGACTGCCGATTTTTTTAAAATCACTATTTAGAATCAACGTTTAAGAACATGTTCAAATACCATTGAACCAAACAATTGTTATTTTATATGCAAAGCATTATTAGTTTAACATGGTTCAATGCTAGAATAGCAATAAGAAAACACATTGGCTAGTGAAAATCGCATGATGCAGTAGAAAATATACTTATTTCCTATCCGCGGAAATCGCTGGATAAGCAGTCAGAGGGTTCGTAATTGATTTTATTTGCTATGATTAGCATACAATTTTTGAAGCCATTTGAGAACTGCTGATTAAGGATTTCACAATTTCGATCATTGCCTAGATGACGAGAATAGGAACTGAATAGGAAGTAATCGTACCTTACAAATATTAAGTCATTTGATACATGGTCAGATAAACAGAAGCCTAATTACACTGGATCTTCGACAGAATCGAGGCGGCATTCCTGGATTACGAATTAACTACAATCAGGTGACCGTGGTTATATAAAAGTAATATTAATCAACAGGAAGAAAATAATTTATTACGAAAACATTGTCAAAAAGTTTGCTTCCATTACTTAATCTAATGTTTCATGTCGTAATAGAAAATTTATTCACAATTTAATGTTAAACAAACAACCTGAACACACTTTAACATAAAACAAACTTTACCGTAAATTTAATTTATATGTTTACTGCCCTTTTACCCCTTGCGGAGAAATTACATGCAATCCTCAGATCGTGAGTACACAGAGGCTAGAACCCTTCAAGTTTTTAAAATGATGATCTGGCCCTCCGTTTTAAAACGAAAAGAGTAAACATTTCACTCAAAATCGAAACGCATTTCAGTTCAGTTCAGAACCCCTCCCCCATCCTTTCGTCACACAGTCTTCGTTTAATCCTTCTTCCACCAAACGATACTCTCTTTAATGTAATTCATTACAACGATATGGACATGCGAGGCAGAGGAAAAACATTACAACCATTGCGAAAATAAAATTCAAACAAAACCCAAGCGCATAAAAAAATAACAAAATACCCTTTCCGTAATATATTTTCTAATCTATCTCTTCCTTGCTTTAAACGATCCGTAGTGGCTTATGTGTACAGCAACATTTTAACGTAATATTTTTCCACCCATCTCTGGTAAGGGCACGCAAAGCCCACATTAAGGGGCAAAGGGGGCAAAAAGTGGGGGTGGAAAGGATAATATCAAGAACGGATGGACTAGTTAAAAGTTTTTCTTCTACACACTCTTTTACGCTCCATGTATACACACTAGCGTGTTCTCTCTGGAGCAAGTTGTGGGTCTTTGATACATCGCGAGTTAACGGTAAATTCTCTACTGTGTAGATTTAAAAAAAAAAAAAAACTGTTTTTGTTTTGTTGTGTATTTACTTATTTCCAACCTGTGCCAGATTTTCCTCCATTTTTTCTCTTCTTCTTCGAGTTGGACGTTTTATGTGTGCAATGGTTCATCACTTTTGCGTTGCCCAGTGCCTATAGTGAGCCGCACGCAAGTTGATTTCGATGGCCATCCTCGAACAAAAAGAAAAAGGTTGAGCTTTTCAGGCTCATGAGATGTACACATGACGTGATACGCAGCCATCAGGGGTGCTTTCTCTACTTCTAAGACAATTATCGAAACCGGCACACGATAAGTTCTAAGATCTGTTGAAAATATACTCCCAAAGACACAATCTTTGGTACAAACTTATATATTCCTATAATATACTCACTAATGCAGACCTCATTACGCTCATAAACATGGACCTATATACTTTACTTATTAATATAGACCTATATAGTGTACTCACCTATACAGATCTGCATACTGTACTCAGAGTCTCAACAACTACATTTATGGGTACAGTATATGAGGTCTGCAACTGTACTCACTTATATAGATTCGATTGCATTGATTACAGAGTTGATTGGGACTTCATTTAGAAAATTCTAGAAACTACCTTGAAGTAAAATTTAGAAATAATTTCAAATGATTTAAAATTTTAGATGTGAATCCCATGTACTTACTATACATGCATACACATATCACTGTCGAAGAACACAGTATAATCTTTTTAATTATTTCTTTACGGCAACATGATATCACCATCAACATTTTTACTTTTGCTTTACAGTTAGGTGCAACTGCTGGAGGAGTAGACGAGTACGATTTCACTCCTCCCTTTGAAATAATCCATTTCTGTTCTATATCTAGCCACACATTTTACTCCTTTGTTCTATTCATTCTATTCAAAAAAGAGAAAGTACTATCCTAGTCGTAAGAAGTAGAGGATGTCCGAGAATAGTGAGACACATTTCAAAAATTAATTAAAAAAACCCTAATAATATTACAACTGCGGTCTCTTTTAAATGAGAACGCATTTCAAAAAGTTTTTTTCAGATAGGAAACGCGCCGTTACGGTGGTCTAGGTGGTCGTAAATTGTTGAAAATCTCCCATTTTTGAGAGCCACTATCTGCGAAAGCATTAAAGCTAGAAGAAAAATGAAAGCATGCATTTGTAGGGAATTGTACGTTCTTTAATTTGTTTATTCACATGCAGTGTGAAAACTGAATATTTTTTGAGATATTCAGGAAAAACTAAAAAAGGAAACTAGAAAACGCGCATCGGCTTTTGACGATCGGCAGCCATTGCGTACAGAATTCTTTCGCTGCTGCAAATTTAGAACGCTATAATGCCGCATTACCTATAGGAAAAAAACTTTTTTATATGATCTCTCTCATTTAAAAGAACGTAGTTGTAACATTATTAGGTTTTTTTTAAATTAATTTTTGAAATGTGTCTCCAATTCTCGGACACCCTGTATTTTAGTTTTAATCTAGCCCGTAATCTGAAGGTTAATTTACTAAAAATTAATTATACTTAATTAGACCACTTAATAAAGTTTTTTTTCACCTTTTAGATTTAGTACAATAAATTTTTGCTATATAAATAAATTAAAAATGCTTTTATTGAGGAAATTGGGATAAGTTTGAAATTCCTAAGTTTATCAACTGAAAATTGAGAATTATCAGCAACACTTTCCTGTGCAGAGAATGGTTTTCCATTTAACTTCTCAAGCAACAGATGAAATAAATTTAAGTATACGTATTAGGGGGTGTTGGAAAGGAGTAAAATTGTTCATGAAAGTAACGAATTTTGAAACGCAACTCAGTTATTCAATAAATGATCACTAAAATCTTTACTAACCTGGTCTTGACAGAGATTTTCTGAATCACTGAGACAATAAGTTTGATTTTTCGTTGGAACTTTGTATAGTCTTAAAGTTTTAAATTTATATAATATTTGAACGGTATATTGGTTCTTAGAAGAAAGAAAATCAGTTAGCAGTTCTGAAATCTGGAAATGAAATGTAAAATGTCAGGAATTCTGGCTAAATTCCTACCGCAATCACCTTTGAATATGCAAGGACTTCATCTGGCTTTCAATTTAAGCAAATGTACGATGTATCTTGTAAAATAGGAATATGTTTCCAACCCGGTTTCAGCGGAAAACGATTATTAGTGTTACTATTCTATCATTAGTAAATCTTCTTAACCCTCTGTTAGTCTCAATATTTAATAGATGCGAACAACGCTATGGTATAATTTTTTTAAGCGGTAACTCATCAAATGTCGTGATCCACAAAATTTCAATTGAAACCCTACTAACGAAAACTGATCGTAAAAACGGCGAAAAACTTCTTCTTGGATAACAGCGAAAAACTTCGTTTTTCCTCCATTATCCAAGATGACGCATCCGTTTGGCGAGTATTTCACTAGTTGGCTAACTTTTCGCGAACTTGGCGACGAGTCCGTACCGTAATCTTAAGTCTAATCAATGAATGAAGAACGCAGGGTTTAAATGAATAAAGTGCTAAAAGAAATGCAAAAAAAATAATGTAGCTCTTATGAAAAAGCGAAATATAGTTTGTTTAACAAAGTAAAAGTCGTAAAAATAAAAAAGTAAAACAAATACCGAGTTCTACTTTAATTAATATGCGGAAGGTTAAAAAAAGTTCAGAAATTAATTGACTGCTCTCTACAATCATTAAAACATTTATACTTACGTAGTGTCGCCTTGTCAATTCTGAAATGAGCTACGCAGTAAAAAATATTTCTCAAGGGTTGAAATAAGTGATTTTCTAAATTCAAAACAAGAGTATTTTGAACCTTTTTTTCTAAAATTCTCGAATTTAGCGGTGGATGTTTAATAATTATTTAAGTATCAATATTTAACTTACAGCAAATAAAATCATAAAATTAAATGATATATATTAAACAGAAAGTGTTTCTTAAAACAAAATTAGCAAAAGGAAATAGGAAACCCAACATAAACAAATTAGAAAACCGAAGAGAAAGAGAGATTGGCAGCTCATCAGAACGATCTGCATCTTTAGCAGCACTGCTGAGTCGGCGCAAAATTACGCTCCCCGTTTTCTTTACGTCATTTTGCCATGCGCACTAAGCAATTTGGGTCAGAATCTTGAACTGGAAATCTGGCTTGAAGGACTTTTTCTGAAATCTAAGTTTAAGGTTTGGACATTTTCTTCCAATTATTTTAAACCTTATTCAGCTATAAATGAATCGAAAAGAATAAGTTGAACTTCAAAGTAAATAAATATGTTTTCCCGTCATAAGTATTTAGATTATTTTTTTCCTAATAAGCAACGGAATTCTTGAAAATCATTTCATCATTGTACAGGATGCCTAATGAGATTTTTCTAAATGCAAAGATTACATTTAAACAAAGCTACAGCAATTTCTGATATACTTTTCAGAAATGTCAGTATGAAAGAGCCCTTTAGAATACAAATCTTTTTCCCCCTCAAATTATTACACTCGAATTTCAAGTAGTTTAAACCTTTGAGGGAATAATTACATGAGAAAAAATAAGATTCTTTTTCCCTAATTACTGGTATTTTTTTCCCCATGAGATTCTCTTTCGCGCTTTTTGTACAGTGTTGCACTTGTGCATTCAAATATTTCAGAAGAACATGGAGCAAAAAAATTCCATTGCGCCTACTTTAAATTTCTGAAATAATTACTATGCAGTTGGATAATTTCTTTTCGCACAGAAAAACGTAAGAGTGATAATTTTTTCTAAAGGATACCAACACGAAAAAAAGGAGAAACGAATATCGCTCAGGTCGTGTAATTAAAATTTCATTTTTTCCAAGGTATTCTACAGTTTTTATCAACGTCCAATATATTTTTTGGGTCTTTCTTTCTCTCTCTCTCATTCACAGAAACAGTATTTTCCAAGAACTTTTTTGTCCTCCATCTAATTTAAACTTAGATATTTCTTTTATTTATAAATTCTGCTTCATTTATTTTGATAAAGGTCCAATGTATAGATGGATCAAGAATTCATTAAAACATGACATTACCGTAAGAGGAGGGAAGTTATTACCGCGAACAATTTTTTCTTCTCCTTTATTGATAAAAACGCTTTTTCCCTCTCTCTATGTCTTAGCTTATTTTTCTTATATTTTCTTACTCTATAAATAAAAATCCCTCCCTCCTTCTTGGAAAACTTGGCGACGTCTAAGTGATTCTTGTTGACATTTAGTTTTCATTACGGTAGGTGGCGCTGTCTGCAAGGTTGTGTTGATTAAAACAATTTTTTAAACTAAAAATGGATCAATAATTGAAAATGAGCTTCCAGACTCAACTAGAAATAAATGTAATTTTGTTTTACTATATTTTGCCTTTTTATTTTCAGTTAGAATGGACTTTCAATCCACTTGGACAATGTCAAAATTTTGCCATTAAGTATTTCATGCAATTTCGCAAACTTTGTTATCGCAGGTTGATTTACAAGACTTATGTTAAATTATTATAGCATTGCGTGTCAATAGCAATACGCTTCGTGCAAAAGCATATTAATTTGATTGTAAGCGTTGATTTTAAATAGCGATTAAAAATAGCTCGATATTGGAGATTTAGTTTAGTTATATTAACGTCCCGTTTTGAAGCAACACGAGGCCTATTTTAGGACGGGCCTTATAATCTTGAACCGTGGTCAGATGACGGGTCTACTGCTGATCACGTCATGCATATTTACTCTGCTATGGCATATGAAGCCTCCTGCCCCCCATTTCAAATCAATGTTTTAAGAATGTAGCCAATAACCAACTTCCAAGGAAAAAGATTAAATTAGTAATCAAACATATTCATGAATATGAATTCCTGTTCAAACCAGATTCATAAAGCCAACAGCTAATGGTGGCAACAACTAATTGTTAAAGTGTATTTATTTTGGCAGCAACTATATGTCCTAGGGGGATTTGAATATGTTTCAGACTGAATAGTGAAAAAAAAAATACTTTTATTCACTGAACAATTGTTTATTAAATATTACTGATATTGTGAAACATCCTGAATAGAGATAACTGCTTTTATGTATAGGCTGTTGTTTTATTACCGTTTAAGTTTATTTTATTATTCATTTATTATCGATATTTTTCATTTTGTAGAGGGACGAGACTCATGTTTATATGGAATGCCGCTGTTGAAGAATTAATTCAATTTCAGGAACCATTGTTATTAGATGGCTAAGTTCCACGACACAGTACATTAAAAAGGTGCAAGACAGAGAACAACAACACAAGACAAGTACACAGAAGAAGAAGAGAGTGAGGCATCATGGGAAAAACCCGGATGGGTCTAGTAGCGCCACCTACCATAAAAAGGAGAAAGCAGTGAATTGTAACCGCTACAATTTTCAATTCTGTTTCTTCTGGAAATTGTAAATTGTTTTTTAAATTTTGATTTTCAATAAAGTGGTTCGGGCTTTTGGTTGTGGGGTCGCCGGCTCTGGTCGTGCTGTTCGTGCTTTATCCACCTCGGGCCTATTTAAAACCGATGAGGTGACTCTAGTAGTCATGGGTATCGGGGGTTAAGGGTAGCGTTAGGTCAGATGACGAGGACGACATCTGATGTTGGAAAATTAATTGACAGAAATATCAACTCGATTACAAGTTCAAATAACTGGTTAATATGTTCAAAAAGTTCTTATCAATCTCTGAAATAAATCACATTTCAATCAAGGGATATGATGATTATTTATAATTTTATACACACAAGTTGTCCCAAAAAGAGAACACAATTTGAAAAACTAATTATTAAACAATTGATTACATGCATCAATTCTTCCTAACAAATTAATAAAAACACCGCGTTTAACAAACATCAGGTCTATATAAACGTGGGAACTTCAATCAGATTTCGATTAGTTTAGTAATATTAGTCCCGTTTTGAAGAAACATGAACTCAGATTTCTAACCTGAAGTCCTTTGACCTCGAAGCCGACATCTTACCACCAGGTCACCAAGGCCTTGTAACTTAGTTATCATTTATAATCATATACTCTAAACTTATACTAAATCATATACTCTAAACTTATACTAAATCATATACTCTCTACTTCAAACACCTGGTTATTGTGTTAAATAGATATAATCAAGTGCTGAAATCAATTAAGTCGAAACTATAAGATTATTATATTCAGTGGCGGCTAGAGCTAAATCCAGGTGGGGGGGGTGCTGCTACGTAAAGTTCTACTTGGGTACTAATGATTTCTGTATGACTTAAATTATTACCTTTCTAATTAACTTTCAATAGTTTAATACTTAGTTACTAAAAAAAAAATATTATTATATTTTTGACTTCCAATTATTTTTAATCAAGAAATTTTAATTTAGAAAAAAATTGCTACGCTTACTAACGCAATAATAAAGAATTTTTTAAATGACTTTTTACAATTATTTTTGCTACGTTCCTTATTATCATTTATAAGGACTTAGAGAATCAACTGAATGTGAAAAAAATTCATTGAAAGCTGCTAGTTGAAATAAACACATAAATAATACCTTTATCATGCATAAGTATTAATAAAACCACTTAAAATGAAATCGGTTCTTCCCGTTCCATTTCGAGCGAAATGATCAATAACCTTTTCCACAGTATTCGTATGACCATCAAATGGCATGAAAACACTCACGGACAAACGAGCAGAATTTCTTTGATGTATTTCGTCCAAAATTTGCTAGATTCACAAATTTAGAGTTGGGATCTCATCCCACGTTTCATTTTTCTAACTGTTTCGGTTTTAGAATTTAAAAGTTCATATGCACACAGAAAAAAAAAATCATTCAAATTTATCTACAATAATTTTTTAAATTATCATTATTTATTTTTTCATTTTTCTTTATTATTCATTTTCAATTTTCAAATTTTATCTCGTGAAACATTGCTGCGCGACCAATATGCTGTTTCCTACCAGACAAAACCGTGAAACATTCTTCCACAGTGAAAAAACGCTTCAAACGAATCCCTATCTCGTGGAATAGGGAATCGTTATTCCCTATCTCGTGGGTGCTATCCTAGTGGCAGTTGTCGGCCTAGTTAAATACCCACTGAAAAAAAAAAAAAAAAAAAAAAACCGAGACAAGGACTGCAAAGTAAATGCGCATGCTCAAGCAGACAAAACTGCAACGAAGGGAATTTCCAGTTCTCGATGAGGGAAAAGCTTTTCTTAGATGACAGTGGAAAGGGAAAATTCTCTGAAGTAACCTTGGTTTTTTCCAGGTTTTAGGCTCAGCTGAAAGCGTCAAAAGTTAATTTTATTGATGGATTGGATGGATGGATTTGGATATTACATGCAAAACTAAATAAATAACTCATTTAATTTATGCACTGAAAAAAGTTGGGGGGCGCTGCAGTTCCTATACACGAGCCGCCTCTGATTATATTATATACTATAAAGATTATTATTAATAATGCACATAATGGGTGAAAGCGATAACGCAAAAGCACAACAAGCTAGATAGATGGACATTTGTATATGATCTTAACAGGGCCAGATTTCCCATAGGGCCACACCTAGGCCATGGCCTAGGGAGCAGCCGTCAGCGGGCGCGTATACAGAGGAAATAGCAACAAAATATTTATAAATTTTTCAGTATTATTTCGAAAACGCCATATAAAATGAAGTTTTTTTCTTAATTTACATTCGTTACTCTAAATATATTGAGCGATGCATTTTTCGATTTATAACGTATGTTGGCCTCGCACTTCGTTGCACTGAAATAGATTTAATAAGATGAATGAAGTGAGAATAAGATGAATAAGTCACTTGAATGACGCTTCAAGCCTATTCACTGACAAAAGCGCAAACGAAGAAGTTCTATGGGGTATTTTGGACCATTTCAGGAATTTTGGTGGAGTATTTTTGTAGATGTTGAGCTATCTCACATGTAGTGTAATTTTGAATAAAAAATTTCATGTGTTCAAAGATTGTAAAGATTGTATTAAGTGCTTATATATTTCAAAATTAACCTATTGTATACTAAATTGAAAATTATACATTAACGGTTTTGAAAGGGGCGCAGAATATGCTTTGTCCTAGTGAGTAGAAATGTGTGAATCCGGCCCTGGATCTTAATACCAAAATTGCAAATGTGCATATAATTTCGGACTAAATCCGCCAAAGGATATAATGTCTGTTTGTTTATAACAATTTCGGACTAAATCCGCCAAAGGATATAATGTCTGTTTGTTTATAGCAATTTCGGACTAAATCCTCCAAAGGATATAATGTCTGTTTGTTTATAGCAATTTCAGACTAAATTTGCCAAAGGATATAATGTCTGTTTGTTTATAGCATCTCTTCGTTAACTTTATACCGGAGATATGTATCTCTGTTCAGTTTTGGAGTAAATCCGTTAGAGGGATAACTGTTTACCGTCTGTGGATATACGAACTTGATAATTTAAGAACACAATAAACAAGCCAAATAAAATTTTATATGTGGTCTTGGACACCATAATTGTGGATCAACATCAAATTTTCGAGTCAATCGGTCAACAGGAAAAGGTCCAAATACATGCTTGATTCTCCTTTCCAGTCTACGAAACTAAATACAAAACGCGTCGTATTCGTAGAAATACACGGGAGACGGCGTGGTGTTTTCTGAGAGAGCACAACCACTCTGGTTTCGGAAGTAGCAAACAGTATTACCGTTGTCGAGGTGTGCGTTATTTTGTGTTGGTTCTAGTAGGTATTTGTTATCCGAACATGCAAGGCTTTTGCGAAAGAGTTTAATGTTCTGTTCGTTTACCAATTACTAGCTATATTTCGTTTCCAAAGCTGGAATTCAAATTTAAAGAACATATTTAATTTTCATTCTGTTTTACTCGATGCTGTAACTTCACTCTTTTATTACTTATGTTTTGTTGATTTCAAGATTAATTTTGTGCGGGGCAATTTACGTGTATCATGTGAGCGCGTTAGCTGGATTGAAACATGCTCATAAAAAGGATAGGAAGTGAAATCATCCAGCATAGTCCTAGTTTAGCATAGTACAACTTTTCTAGTATGCTAAATATCTTAGTGGGCTTCGTATATAGATTCCACAAAAAATGAAACGAAGTAAAATCATAAAGCAAAAATTCATTACGACATTGTCAAAGTGTATGAATATGTGTACAGAATCTTCATTCCTGGGCTTTTAACACTGAAAGAAAAATATGCGATTGAATAATTGGTGGGACAATGAAAGCGGTTTGAATTTCATTGCAACAATGAAAATAATTGCTGTTGCAAATTATGTACAAAATTTAAAAATTTGTCAAAATTACGAAAAAAATTGTACTACAATTAGGATTGATATCATTAGAAAGACAAATTTTAAAATGGTGTAAAAACTATTTTTTTTGCAGTAATATGTTATTATCACAGAAAAACGCTAAAATCTACCTTAAGTTTTAATTAATTAAAATTCTAATAAAATTTTTAAAAAATGCTCAGAGATGCATATTCCCTCTTACCAAAGAATGTTTGTATCAAATTTGGTAGCTCTAGATTTAACGGTCTGCCCTGTAGAGCGCAAAAGGACACACATTCTCCTTTATTATTAGTAGAGAAAAAAAGTCACGAAGTGTGAAAAAGTGATAACATTATACGCGAATTTTCTAATCATGGTAAGTTTAGTGTTAGTGATGACATTTAGCCGGATATCATTTTTATAAAAGCCCGCTCGTTTAAGTTTAATTCATTACCTCAGAAATCTTATTATAAAATTCTTTATAAAAATAATGAAACAAAACAATCTCCGGTTCAAGATATCCATTGACCACAAAACTGCCAATTTTTCTTTTGACATCAGACCCTTCTTAAAGCAGACTGTTAGGGAGAGAGGATAAAAAATGAAAGAAGCGTATAAAATTAAAAAGGAGAATAAATAGGAAGAGGAAAAATCATCAGATGTATGTACATATATCGGAATACGAGAGGCTAGAATCGATTTTTATTTTTGCCCATTTACTCCATCCCGAGAGTACGATAAAAACGACGTCATTCATTGTAGCTTCGCTCCAGGAGTTTCCAATTGTATAGAGGGCGCAGCTAAAATTAATGCTTCGTCCCAGTTATTGGTGATAGATTAGAAAATGCACAGTTCGATACGGGGAAACTCTCTCTCTTTTTATTATTTTAGGACGAGGCACTCATTTTGAAAAACGTCCTTAAATTGGAAAACTTGGGAAAAATAGATAAATATTTTTCCTCGGTAACTTTTAGAGTGACGGTGGAGATTGGAAATCCGGTTGACAAGATTCCGTGTATTGTGAAATATGCGAGAAGAATAAGGTTCCGTTTTTAATCTAAGGTTTAGGAATTTTTTTAAAAAAATTTTAGTGGAATTTTTTGTTGAGTGATATTGAGCGTTTCTTATTCTTTTCGAAAGTTGTGATGAGTAGTTGTAGAGTTGATAATTAATACACATATTCGAAATGAATATGTGTAAAAATAATTTCTACATGTAAAGGTAGTTTGTATTTTAAAATTATCATGACTTATCAAGACTTAATGGTGTATTCGAATGCCTGAAATAAATAAAAATAATACTTAGAATATATTAATGAAAGCTCAATTTTCCGTGATTTTTAATTCTGAAAAAATGGCATATGATTCACAATGTATTTTTTTGTTTTGCGTCACATGATAAATGATGATATCTATAATATAAAACAGAAAATACATGTGTCTGTCGGTCACAAGAACTCCTCCTAAAAGATGAACGGTAGCGAGATGAAATTTGCACACGACTTTCTGGGGTCAACTGTGCTATTTTCAACTTTCAATAAATAACGAAATTTAAGCCTAATTATCATACGTTTTCTGCCAATAACTTCTGAAATATTTATCGCTCGAAAACTATTTTTACACCATCTTAAAGAGCCAAAAATTTCCTTTTTAATGACAGTTACTCCATTGCGGTACAACTTTTTCTCTAATTCTAATTAACGTTTCAAAATTTAATTTTAAAGCAATTTTTAAAAATACTTTCTACTCTTATAAAATTAAAAACAAGCGAATCTACTGCTTCCTCAAATCCTTCATTCACGTGCATTTGCCACTGTTAAAATTAATATAAGAAAATGTTGTTTTCTTTGGATATTTTTAAGTCCAAGGCAAACTTTTCATTTCCGGTTTTATGTTTTATTGCAAAGTAATCCAATTACTGTGCAATCGGATTAATTACTCTTTATATGAGATGTTTTGTTTAATTTAAAATTTTTTAAATGATCCTTATGAATGTGTTCAGACTTTCAAGGTTACTTAGTCCTGTTCCTATCGAAGGGAGAGGAAATAGGAAGAAAAAAATTAGATGTTTTATCGGTCTATCTACCATAAGTTTTTTTAAACGGTTTGCACATGCGAATGGCATGTGCAGATATGCACATGCCATTCTAGGGTCCATTTCTAAATCAAATTTGCTTTTCTCAACTTACAAAAATTATTTAATTAAATATTTTACGAAGTAATAACAAAAATTAAGCTTATTTTCGCCGTTTTTTTTCTGAGTTTTTCGTCAATAACTTCTGAAATACATATTGCACGAAGATGAGTTATATACCATCTTAAAAAGCTGAAAATTTTCTTTTTACTGACTTGAATTTAAATGGCCTACATTCTTTTCCCCTAGTTTTAATAAACATTTCAAAATTCATTTCAAACACAATTTGTAACAATGCTTTCTATTATTGTAATTAAATTCCAACCTAATTTTTTTCCATCAAATCTCTCATTTCCTTGTTTTTGTGCCACTGTTAAAGTTATAATAAAAAAATATTTAAAGATATAATAAAAATATTGCTTTCTTTGAATATTAACAGAAAGGCAGAATTTATATTCTCTCTTTTATTTCGTAGCATGTACATCTTTCAATATGTTTGCACAGCAATCCAATGATGTTAGTTAATTACTATCCCGATGCGATGCTTCATTTAATTTTGAGAGACTTTTAAATGATCAGAATGAGTGCGTAAAGTCATTCAAGGTTATTGAATCCGGTTTCGAAGGGAGAGGACCTAAAGAGGAAAAGAAGGAACACTATCCTATGTTTATGCAATCAGGTGAATTATTTCGATCAGAAAGTGTGTGATGTGGATTAAACTCGCCAATTATCCTATAGTCCATTTTTTATCGCATTTCCATTTATAATGTAATGATAAAACTGTCTGGTGATATGAAAATTTGTTAAGCCTTGATACTCTGGTTCATTAATTCATTTTTATATGTTACATTGGTTAATTAATTATTATGTGTTATGTTGGTTCATTAATTAATTATTACGTGTTACATTCATTCATTAATTATCTGATATTTTAACGGTTTCATTGATATACTAGAATATGGATGAGAATTTTGGCATATGATATTCCTTATAAAATGCTCCACGGGGCTATATAAATTAGGCTTGATTTTATCATATACAGGCTTAATTTATGTACAGAAGCAAGGACAACGACTCTCTGGTAGGTCTGAATTAAACTTGAATTGTTAAATTAAAACCCAAATTTGCGAGATATTGCTGATATATCTCGAGGAGGAAAAATAATCATCCATTAGCCGGCGGAACGGCCTTTTAATTTGTGTCCCAGCCCTCTTCTAGCCAAAGCGATTCGCACTGATGGAAGGGACAATGGCTGTTAGATCTGCTGTGAAACAAGCCGAAACGCAATTCCACTCTTTGTTAAAATCCACACAATACCATTTTCTTGAGCATTCGGCGCCGATTTCCGCTCTGCCCCCACCCACCCTTGCCGAAGAGAGAGATAAAATTAAAAATATAAAAGCCTAATGTAATAACTGCCTCCTCCCCAGCTAGGCTACATTCTTAGAAAACGATGACAACCTCAACAGTAAATATACTCGGGCCGAAAGGAAAAAAAGACGTAATATTAAATAAGAATTGAGTAGGCGCACACAACTAAAGGTATATAATTTCCGTTCCTTTTTGTAGGGACTTTTCTTTCTCCAGCATTTGTTCCTGGGCTTTTTACAATGGGCGACGAAGTTTTTCGAGAGTTTTTCCTCGATTGGATTCAGTACAAAAGGAGATCGAACAGAAAATGCTTTTGGTAACAAAGGAGAAATGAGCTGAAATTGTGTTTGTTAAAAGTACTGGAGACAGAAAGAGAGAGAGAGATCTGTAAATATATCGGACATATTCGATTTCTGCCATTTCTGCGGGCGGGGAAAACAAGAGAAGTAATTGTTGTGCGGAACCCTTAAATGCCGAAATTTCAACAATCGAAACGAATTACGATTATCTAATGGATCCCCTTTGCTGTTAACTGTTAAATAAGATCGATAAAAAGCGCTCAGATAAAGCGTTGGATAGAAAAAAGGGAGCGGCTTTAGGAGTTTATAAAAGCGTTTGGGCTGTTGTTAAAATGGAGCATTAATAGTCATTTCTGTTAATGTCAGTTCGCAGTCAAAACCAGTTATTGAAAAGCGTGTAATAAAAATTTAAGATTGCAAATTACATCATTGAAGTTTTTGTGAATGAATACAAACTTGCTTAATTTGGGGTGTTTTGTTATTCAAAACATTGCGTTCCGAATGGACTGTTTAACGTATTTATTAAAATAATTCGAATTAGATATAATCGACTATGAAGTGGTTGAACACAGAGTTTGAAAGTTACAACAAATGTAATATAAGTTTTTAATGAAATGGGTATTTCTCATACAGCAGACATTCGAGATCAATGTTAGCGATGTTTCATGATAAAATATCTTCCGTAATATAATTAGAGAGTTTTCTGCGCTAAAATTATTTGGTTTGGAAAAGAACAAATGCCATTCCTTTTTTAAAAATGTTTCATATTGTGATTTAAGAGTTGATATTGTGTCCTCAAATGTGATTTAACCCCTTGATCTGCGAATTTATTTAACTTTATAATTAGATGACACATCCTACATGGGGTATGTATTATTTCAACCCACAGCATAAAGAGCACGAGAGCATGTCTAAATGATTTTCGTCTTTCAATTTAATCGCTACTTTGAATTAATTAGAGATTTAAGCGGACATACGACTGTTAAACCTCAACAATTTTCGATTTTATGGGAAAAAAACATATTTTTCTGTCTTTTCTGAAAAATTTAAAACAATCCGCGTTAAAAATTTCCCAAAATTATGAAAGTTATGAAGGAAAGTGTATCAGCTCTTCGACATAAACATTGAATATGGCCATATCTTTAAAGCTCTATATCTCAAAATGTGTTTTTTTGATATTGCGCGCACGATATCTCAAGAACTATTGAATATTTTTACATAAAATTTTCACTGAATATGCATTGTGCTATGTCCCACAAATTGAACCTCTATTTTGTACATATTTTCTCCAAAGAAGTTTTTCGGAGGTGGTTAGAAAAGTTGAAATTTTATCAATTTTTAACATTTTTATTTTTAATTGGTATATAAAATAGAAATGAAAGTTAAATGTTAATAAATTGAGGTTCAGTTTCTTAAACAGACTGTTTGGATTACTTAGATACCCAAAATATTGTGTTTAGAGAGATTCTTTATCCGCAATCATGTGCGCAAGGCGGCTACCTCATTTTTCTCCAAAAATAATATCTTTATTTATTACTCTTTCAAAAAAAATACATACCAATATAAAAATTTGAAAATGTGTGTGCTATAAGAGAAATAACAGGTATTTTTCCAGAAAAAAAGGGAGTTTGTGAATTGCATTGTTTCAGAGATATAATGTATAGAATTTGACAATTTCTCCGCATTTTTTCTGAAATTCGATGCACTAATCGGATACGTTATTGTATGCGAAGAGGTTACTGTATCAGCGCTGTTTTAACAGATTTAACCCCTTCGACCCGACTTTTGCATGATTAAAATTTAACTGTGAAAAGTAGTTTAATTTAATGTTAACATACTAAAAGATTGTATACTACGAGTTTAAAATTTTCTCGTTTTCTAGAAATCTACTGGGACAGTAAGTCGCAATCGTATAGTCGATTGGGAATATTCCAGTGAAACATTTTCAAAACTCTCTTTCCTGCCATAAGATTAGCCTGTCTGGGAAGCAACTTTACAGCTTCGTAAAAGTAATCGTGTAGTAATTTGATCACTGATGGGACATCTTGTTCCACTGTTAAACACGACTGGGGCAATATATCCCGCAAAAATAATTTATTCAAAATTTCTTAAAAAGGCTAAAGTATTAGTTAATAAGGACAATAAGAACTATTTTACACTAAGTATGACATAAATATACTTGTAACTTGAATAATATGCGTGTTCGAAAACATAAGTGTTCCATTTGTAATCTGAGTGTGTTTCTTTAATCCTCGTAATTATCAGATATTTCAAGTGATAAAATCGGAACTTTAGATTAGTCGTTGACCTTATTTCATTTAATATTTAATTAGATGTCCACGAAACTGTATATGAGAAACGTTGATGCCTAATTTTAAAACAAATTAATAAAAGGTTTAAAAAAAACTCAAATTTTAGTTTATTATTAATATAAAATAAAATATCAAATTAAATCCGTAAGAAACTTGTCTCTATTTTCCCCCAAGCTTCTGCTTTTCAGGCATTCCAATGCGTCGTTAGCATGATATGTTACAAGTGTATATTGTTGACTGCGTTTTTGTTGTAGACAAAACATAGTCATGTTTGTCTTATCTCCGAAACAGCGTCATGGTAATTAATATAAGATAATAAGCAAATGATCCATTAACCTATTGTCCAAAGAATTTATTTAACTTCGTATTTAGAAGACATTAAAAGACACCTGGTATTTTTAATCGAGTTCAATGACTTTTGTCTTTTAAATTGAGTGGTACTTTTATTTAATTACAGATTTAAATACAAGAAACACTGCAATTTGATGCACGAGTCAGATGCGCCATTGTATGCAAAGGTTTTACTAGTCATAAAAGGAACAGCATTCGTTTCATGGAGTTCTTTAATAACGTTGAAACGAACGTCTTCATCAAAGCGATTTCCTTAATTAAGTTTCGTAACACATTGAAAAATCAATCAAAAACGCGTTCTGAAAAAGTTTTTCGCAACCACTTAATTATAATGCATACGATGCACTCCCATATGGTATCTTGACTCACAGTTTAAGATTTTTTTCATTATTTTCACAACTTAACTGTCATTTAATTGTTTATTTTTAATTTAATTTTGATTATACACGAGAGGTTTCATCAAGCAACTAATTTGAGAAAACCTGACTATAATAATGGATTTTGAAATATGCTAAAGATTTAAAAGTCGAAAATAATATGAAAAAGAAAGTTTTTTGAAATACTCTTTTACGATTGCACTGAAAAGTAGAAAATAACTTTTTTCTCATAAAAAATATGGAGATCAAAGTAAAAATCGTAAAAGCGTGAGGCGCTGAAAATAATGTGATAAGTAAATTAAGCCAAAATGGATATCATAAGAAAGAAAATTCCGAAACATTTATCAAAAATTAAAACACTTATGAATGTGATTAAAATCCAATTTACTTAGATTATTTATATCAGAGCTTCACGCGTTTACGCCTTTTGCCTTAACCTCCAGATATTTTGCCAAAAAAATCCATACTTTTTAGTACATTAATGAACCAATGTTTTAAAAATCCTTATTTTTAAATAAACAATTTCTAACATTCTTCAAATTTCATTCATAAACCAGCTTGATTTAAAACAAAAAACCAGCGGGAGGGTTCTCCCCGTCTCTATTATCTGTTATCGTCTTCGAATTAAATTTTTGACCATACTTTGATTTATTTACAAAATTTGAAACAAGCTCACAAATACTAGTTGTGGCAAAATTCAACTAGATTTATTGAAACCAGCGGGAGTGGTTTCCCCTAAACTTTCTCGTATACTTTCCCAAATAGGTGCCGTTTCCCCTCACCCCGCGTGGATAAAAAAATTCGAACCTACTGTTACCCAGAATCCAATGACTATCAGAAGGTTTTTCATTATAGTGATTGAAAAATATCTAGGTAAAGAATCAAATTCAAAGAGATGCGTACCGATTTTCCGCTCTTACCAGTTCAAGGACAAACTGGCGTAATTCTCTCCATAGCTTTCGCGTGCACAGAAGATTGCTTGCAGTACGCATGCGCGTGGAGATGAATGATTTTTTTTCAAAAGTAAATTATACAGACCGACAGACAGTCAACCCTTTGACGGATTTGGCCCAAAATTCTATACGGACCTACATTCATGATGATAAAACTGTGTACCAAATTTTATCCATCTAGCTATTCAAGTTTTTGAGTTATAGTGTTCGCATGACCGCGGACAGACAGACAGGCAGGCAGACTTCCCGTAGACGGATTTTGTCCAAAATTTGATAGAAACCTACAAATTATGTGTAAAGATCACATACCATATTTCATCCCCGTAGCTCTAATAGTTTTCGAGTTATCGTGTTCACAAACAGACATAATTCCCAAATTCAAAGTTTCTCGAGTTCGAATTTTTTGACGATTACAATACTTTCTCTTGTATACTTCGTATACGAGAAAGAAAAAAATGGCGTAATTACTTTTACTTTTTAGTACATAATGAAACCATGTTTTAAAAATCTTTATTTTTATTATTAAATAAACAATTTGTAACATACTTTCGTTCATAAACCGGCTTGATTTAAAATAAAAAAGGCATAATTACTTTTAAAACGACGAAAACACCTAAAATATAATTACTCTTCCGAAATCAAGTTTTCATCTTTCAGTTTGCCATTTCGGCAGTCTTCAACGGATGAGTTTTCGGTATTGGAGAGGAAATAGATTCGCTTTTTGTAACGGTCTTTATGGAATTGTCTTCCAGCGAGGAACTGCATTTTGATTACGTTACCTACAAAGGCAATATCCTGTTGGTTTTTATTTTCACTCTGAAAGGCGCACTTTTCTCCCCCTTGGGTGTGTGCAAATAGAAGGAGAAATTATTTTGCCTTCGATTCTTCTCCACGTAATGGTTTTGCCGAAATAAATTTCGATGTAATTTCCATCTCTCCTCTTTTGTAGATTTCGAATCGAGTGCGGCGGAATCGGTTCTTGATGAAGAACTCAAAATCTTACTCATTTGAGTGTGTCGGTGAATCAATTCATATTCAACAATGCACACCTCGAGTTGAGCAGATTTTTAAACTGATACAATTTGGTAGAGTAATTAAGTTTTATTTGAACGATTTCACGTCCTTTGAAATAAAAATGTTGCTATTTTTCAACTAATTTTCTAACGACCGATCGTCAAAAGTTGTGATTGTTCGTTTAATTTTCGACTGAGAGACTATCAATTGTTGTGACTATTCAATTAATTTTCTCATGATAGACTATTAAACATTTATAAATGAAGGAAAAGGTATAATAATTGATATCTGCTCATATTTGTGTGATAAATTATTTTTTAACTAAGCAAAATAGTCGATTCCTTATCTCTTTCACATTCACAAATTCGTTTTAATCCTCTTTGTGTAGATTAAACGCTTTCGATTTTCTTAGATTTTGAAGTCTCATATATTTATCATTGTTCCTTTAAGCAAGTGGAATGTTAGCCATGCTGGCCTGTTGTTTCGCTTCATTTTCCATGGATTGCACTACTAGTAATCAATGTTTTTCGTATGCGTAAATAATATTATTTTTACTTTCTCGTAAACGAAGTTTCTTGCCTTTGTTGTTGTTGTTGCATTTAAGCATCGTACCCTATTTTGTCTTTTAAAATCTTGAGAATACGACTGAAACTCTATTGCCTGTTGTTGCGAATAGGATACATACTGAATGTTTTATTAAATCAATTTATAACATATAGATGGCAGCCTGAGTGCTGATAAGAAATAAAAATAAACATATGTCTTTCACTCGAGACTGCATGTTTTTAGCTTTGTTTGTACACTTGAGAATACCGTATTTTATTCTACAATGTTGAAGGAAATTCCTTATCCGTATTATTAGTTATTAAAATTCATCTGTGTTATTATAGAATTTTTCAAGGATTTTTTTCAGAAATAAAGCCCAGTGTTGTCAGTTGGTATCAGACTGGTTTTTAACGTAAACCATATTTAAAACAAAATAGACTTTTTAAAGTATTTTCCCCATGTTTTAATGAAATCCAAAGAAATGAAATCCAAAAAACATTTTAAATGCATTTTTAAAAAATATGACTTTTAAGGGTTAAATAAAAGCAATATAACCGTAAAAAAAATTGACCTTCAGGTTTTGAGGACTCCATGCTTTAGACCTCCCAAGTGTGAAAAACAATTTTTGGAATTATGTCAGTCAATGAACACCGTAACTCACAGACGGAGCAAGTTAGACGAATGGAATTTGGGATTCGGTCTTTACACTAAAATTGCAGACCTTTATACGATTTTGGACGAAATCCGTCAGCGGGAAGTATCAGTTAGTGTTGCCATAATTAGTATTTTGTCATGCTTATGATATTAGATAATACTTGCAAATTTTACAATGTTTTAAGATTATAAGAACTTCTAATTTTTATGTAGTTGAAAAACGTTTAATGATAATAACAACACTGATGGAAAAAAAACTCGTCTTGAGTAAACTTACTTCTTTCTTGAATTTTATCTCTCATCATGTAACAATAAAATGCAGTTCTCATTATTGGATATAGTGTGATGTTTTAAATAATTTTATTGCTAGAAAAAGAAATTAAAATGTGTACCTTTTCATTAATAATCGTTATTCGCGTTTCTTTCTTCTTTGGAAAATTCGGAAGGAAATGCTCCAATTTCAATTTTGTTTCGAAAGAATTTTGTTAGTTTTCATGGCCCTGCTGTTTGATTGTGGATTCTAATCAAACCACTGTCAATTGAATTTCTATCCTTAAAAGTTTTTGTCTAATGGTGATAATAATTTCGGGGGAACTAAGTTAATAAGCCGCAGAGGTAATTGAGAATTGTTTACTCTACATGCAACAATTCGTCTTCGAAGAAATCGACAAACCACCCCAGACAACGTCGAGGACAGGCGCCAACTTTCACACTGAGAAAGGATAAGATATATCCACTTTTCTCCGGCATATAGTAAGAAAAGTATACAAAAGAACTCCAACATATCTTTAAGTCAGAGGTAAACTATTGTAAGTAACAATTTTAACCTTTTGCACTCGGAAAAGTAATTAGACGCATAATTATTCACTGATTACAAAGGCTCATTTTATTGCTTCGAAACGTAAAAAATTAATTGAATAAGTTCATTTTTCCCGAAAAATTATTCCGCGACTTCTTACAACTCTGTAGGTATTTTTTAAACCATAGAATTCATGAAATCTCAAAATGATGCACTGTCTAGCAGCCTCTCGAGTGCAAACAGTTAAAATTTTAGAGCGCATTTTATTGCAATGGGCAATTTATTTTTTGAAAGTGATCACCTCTATTCGAAGATTAGGTCGGGATAATTCAAAGAATATAAATACAACAAAATAAGCAAAATTGGACCTAAGATTGTTTACCACAAAGGTACAGGTTTAACCTTCACAATTATGGCCCAGAGAAAAGCGATTTTGGTTTAGTTTAATTTTATTAACTTCGGAATGGTAACGTTGAGTCAAACTGATTGCTCCTTCCACTCAAACTGCGATTCTGCCACTGCTAGAAAAGGAGAAT
>BGPR01000077.1:1323061-1333874 GCA_013235015.1 Araneus ventricosus
GGATAAAATTCCGAGCGTGTAGGATCTACCGGTTTCATCTCAGAAGAGTTTCAGAAGTTTTCAGCTCAGTTTTAAAACTCAGTGAGTCAAATTGACTCACGTTAGCAATAGAGGCGTTAGCAATTTGACTCCACTTTACCAATCACTGCTACAGTCTTGTCTACGCCACAGTTACTTTTCACTATTTTGCGTTGCAATTCAATTTTTACCAAAAATGTCTTTACACATAATTAAATATTTTATATTCGCTAATCTTATTTCATATCAAAGCTTTACATTTTGAAAAGAAAACTGTTTTTGTAGTATTACATTTTAAGAATTTATTCATAAATTTCGTCCCTACTGCTGTGATATTATTTCAGGATTTTTATTTCGCAGCCTTAGTTACGTAATATTATGCGATTCTTATTTTTTTAAAACACTTTCGCTGCCACGACTCATGCCTGAGGTTCGGGCCTTCTATCTAATTGGATGACCCCTTCTCTGCTATTTCTCAATTATAGTAAAGAAGGGGTCATCTAATTAGATAGGTCCGAATCACAGACGTGAGTCATATTGTGCGATCGACAGAGAACGTATTCATGTTTATGAAGGTTACTTTCTGCCTACAGAAACAAAAAAAATGAGTACAATTTTGTGTTTACACGAAGTGAAGAATAATAATTTATGTTTGCTTTTCTTTGGTCTTAAATACATATTTTAAACTATCTTTTCTTTCAAAAGTGTTTTAGTTTTTATTTTAAATACAAATTTTATACTTGCTTTAGTTTTAAATATATTTATGCCATTTGTTTTAAACACAAATATGTATATTATAGTCGCTTTTTTCTAAAACTACTTATGCTTCTATTTCAAATATATACATTTAAATATTATACCTACTTTTAATTTAAATTTAAAGTTTACATTTGCTTTTATTTTATAAGTGGCCAGCTACCCACTACCGTTTTAACCTAATATTTTATAGCCTGGAAAAAATATTCCTTAAGCTTTTTCATTTTTAAACTTTAATAAATCGCAATACTTAATATATTCTCAAATTAGCATGTGTGAACGTGATTTATCGCTAAAAATTTGCAGTTTATTAAAATTAAAAATGTTGTTATTTAACTTATGTGTTCACAAAATGCGCCAACGCTTCAAAATGGATTTATCTTTGAGGCCGAAGTCAAATTGACTCAACGTTACCAATAAAGGGGTACTGCAGTAACGTTACCATTTCAAGGTTAAGCCCTACTTAAAAACACGAGGACTTTTTTTGGCACGAACCTCTTTATTTTAAACCGTAGTTACATAAAGAGGACGACATCTGTGTTGTCAAGTTAGATAAAGAGGACGACATCCGAATTGTCACTTTCCTCATCCGAAGATGCGCTGAGAATAATGCAAATACGATACTTACATCAATATCAGTAAAATTTGACTTAGTTGGAGACAGTTTACCTCTGAAGTACAGATATCCTTCACGCTCAAGATCTCCTCCAACCCCATCTATCAATCGGCTGCTAACTATTCTAAACAAAACTGAGAAAATCTCAAGTCACCTATTATATGAACCTACCTTTTGGCTTTGGAAAACGTGTAGGCGACTTACTATCGAATATCTGCGACACTATAAAGATTTTTTTAAGGCGACGAGGGACCTTCAAAATCATTTTTAAAATTTCGAACTAATCAATTCGAAAGTTTGCTGGCATTAATAGGAGCACTATATAACACAACACACAAAATTTCACGGCAATGTATTTATTTCTGAGTTGTGGGTATATTTTGAATAACAATTAATGGTCTTTATGATAAATGTTCCAAGCGCTTCAATTTTTGTTCAAATTTCATAACATTTTATATAAGTTTTAAAACATATATGGAGGTGAATTTTTGGCATTCATATAGAAGTTATTTTGTTATTAAACTGTAAATATTATATATCCATGATGCACTTCCATATCAAATATTGGACAATTTTTTTCCTCCAAAATCAATAGTTTCTAGTTATTATATGGGTTCATTTTGAAATTCCTTCCTGAAACAAAAAAATTAATCCCAATTTTTGTTTGAAAAGGTTTAGAATAACTAATAAGATAATTAGAGCGATTTAGAGTAATTTTTGAACCATGAAACATTTATGATAAAGGCCATTAATCGTTGTTAAAAATTATATTTATACCCATAAATCATAAATAAATAAATATATTTCATTGAAATTTTGAATTTTGTGTGCTGTCTTATATAGCGTTCTTCTTAATGCCTGCAAAATTTCAAAATGATTAGTTGAAAATATTAAAAAAGAATGATATTGAAGGTCCATGGCCGCCTTAACAGCGAAATGAATAGGAATGAACCGGGACCAAGGCAAAACGACGCATTAACGAGCGACGTATTAAAGAGGTTTCGTTGCATTCTTTGGAAAAATTAAAAAGAAAAGAAAGTTAAAAAAATCCCGTTTGTTCGTGTCATTCACAGTCACATTGTATCTGCAAGCAGTGATTTGTTTCTTTTTTCTGAAACGGGCGCCGTTTGTCATTTTTGTGGTCGGCATCATTCCTCCCAAGGAAGTTCGCATTAGAGCGGTTTGGAAACCGACGCTATTTCCTGGTCGAAGGGGTTCAAAAACATTTGACACACAGCCCAGCGCTAAGTGCCATTTCATTTGATTGCACAAGATAAGTGGCAGTCATTGAAAACCGCATTTGAATATGGTCAGTTGCCATGGAGACACAGACGATGCGAAATGCTGAGCTTCTGATGGCCCGCCATTGTTGAATTCAAATGAATTCACATTCACGATGGTTCTTAGAAAGCTATCACAAAAAGAGTTATTTTAATTCAAAATTGGAAGATAGCGGATTCAAGACCCTGAACAATCGAACAGTCAAAGATTACCTTCCACACATTCGTTTAATTTCATTCTTAGAATATTTAGAGTGTATTTAAAACGGACACATTTACAGAAACAATATTTACAATAAAATATGTTGCAAAAGTTTAAAGCATAACATGCACAATGTGGAAGTTCAGCATTTTTTAAAAACGCGTAAAAGCAATCTGTACTTATAGAAAAAATCATTCTAATTTGAAATATGCAAGTTAAATTTTACACATTTTTTATTTATTTAAATATTGAGAACGAAAAATGCACTGAAATCGCAGAAATGATGATGCAATCCGAAACGCACTGTCATTGGCCGACTAGATTTTGACGTCACATGTGCCCTTCTCGTCCGCAACTCTCATCGTCGTTTGCAACTTCTCGGTTATATCCGGAGCATAAAACTGATCTCTGAGCCCATTTTTTCAAATGCCTTGAAAGAATGTGCATCTCTGTGAATGTAACAGAAAGATTTTCACACATCAGCATTATAATATGACAAGTTCTTCTGTAGTATTTTTATAGATTTCTTTGAAAGCTTTGGAACTATTCAAGCTACGCACTTTCTATCAGTAAAATCCTTCTCTCTTCCTTAGTTTATTACAAGGGAAGCAACACAAATTTGTTATCACTACTTGTGTTTCTAATGATTCAGTTCCGACAAAGAAACTGGACTGAAAACGCTGCTCGCACCTTCCCTTGAATACATTCAGGAACTGGAACGACTTCGCGTTAGGAAAAGCGGGTAGGTTTTCAAAAGCATCAGGCAGCGATAAATTGAAAAGGGGCCGTGGGACATTTCGAGGAGACGCTGCGACTTCTGTCGTACAAGAAAGAATGAAAAGCTAAGAACCTGATTTTGCATGATCTGTGAAATTTCGTGCGCCTACAAAAACACACACCTGGATTATATTTATTTCAAAAGTTCCGCTCAAAATAAATTCAGGTACGTCATTTCTTTTAAACACATGTGAGCCTTTGAAAAATTAATTTTATTTTACATAGTTTTATTTTACTATGCTGTGAAGTATATAAATTATTTCCTTTGTTCCAGTATTAATTTTAAGATATTAGTTAATAGTAATTAATAAAAAATCCGGTGAAAATAATTTATATAAAGAAACTATATAAATTTATAATAACATTCAAAAACGTCCAAATGCGACTGACCTAGGAATTTAAGTGCTGCCATCTGCAAATCGACAAACCCTATATGCGCGGTAGGATAAATTTACTCCACCCTTTTCCAACTGTAATAATTTATAAGTAAATTGACTTTTTGAAGAATCATTTTGATTTGAATAAATTCATTGAATCTAAATGTTTTATTTTGCTTCAAAAATTGATTCAATGAATTATTTTCTTGCACTACAAAAGAAAACGATTTTCATCATCCAAAATTTCATAAATTTAAACTTACTTTTAAGATATTCTAATTAATTTTCAATGGTACTGTAATTTTAAAAAATATAAGAAACATTTGAATATCCATTGAAATAATTTATGCAGTAAAATAACACGAGCAAGTTTTTTTAAAATCTTAAAGAAGGTAGAACAGCCTCTGCGCCACCTCTCCTCAAAGGGTTAAAATGTACATTCCATGTAATCAAATAACAGGAAAAAACCAATTAAATTTAACTATTTGCTTTAAAACTGCTACTAATACTTATATTCAAAACAAATACTTATATTACTGGTTATACTTATATTACTGCTTAACTTATAATACTTACTTATAATGCTTATAATGTAACTTAAGTTACTTACTTAACTTACTTATAACTTAACTTATAATACTTACTTAACTTACTTATAAAACTTAACTTATAATAATACTTAACTTATAATTAATACTTATATTACTGCTTATTACTTACTTACTGCTTATGCTTATATTAAAAACAAAACGGATATCGAATTCAAGGCCGTTTTTTACTGTGCTTCGTGATATACAATTTTAATAGATATAATATAGATAAATTATGTATAGGGTGTCATTATGGTTGTTTTAACACATTTAAGAACAATATAATACTTGTATTTTTCCGACAATATTTTATCTGATGTGATTGTCGGAAAATATAGAAAAAAAGCAAACTATAGCGAGCGAACGGGAGCTCTCCCCTGTTTGGACACATGTGACGTCAGACCCACTTCGCGCCAAAATGGATAGTTTTACCCGAGAAATCTGAGAGGCGAACTTTGATTTCAAGTATATATAAAAGAAAAACCCTGCCTATAATTATTTTAATGTTATTGTTCATTTTAAAGCATTTTCAAAAAAATGCTGAATTTCTCCGAAGAACACAGATTCTCTTCCAAGCGAATATTAAAGACCATTATGGCCTGGTGGTAAGTTTTGGGCTTTCTGTCCCAGGTTCGAACGTATAAAGCAGATTAATTTTTCCGAAGTTCAACCCCGACGAGACTGTAAATTAATGAGATGACAATCCATTTCCACCAGAGTCCAACTGTGCATATGGGCCTAGTACACGCTAAATCTGTCTTCAAAGGCCGAATGTCCTGAACAGTGTCAAAATTTAGAAAAAGGGAATGCCGATTTTATCTTTTGACCATGAGGTTACTGCACAATAAATTCCGTTTGTAACAAATCAATCAATCTTTTGGCGAAAAGTAGCATTCAACGGTTTAAGCACGTAATAGCTATACAGTCTCGCATATTTACGGATCCTACTATGGTTTGGATTGAGGTCGCTTTTCATTGGCTCTCCGCGTGACGTGACTTCCTTGCTTCTGAATGATGTCATAGGAGCGCGCTTAGTTTGGATTTCGATTTTTGTTTTAGCTATGGTATCATAGAAAAACCAAAATTATCTTTTAATTACGATTATTTGGATATTTCTAAAGGGAATGATGAATTCAAGATAAAGTTAATTTTGGTTTTTCCATGATACAATAGCTAAGACAAAAATCGAAATCCAAACTAAGCGTTCTCCTATGACATAATTCAGAAGCAAGCGAAGTCACGTGACGCTGAGAGCCAATGAAAAGCGACCTCAATCCAAACCATAGTAGGATCCGTAAATATGCTACAGTCTCCAGTAATTAATTAATATGTAGAAAAATATGAAGAAGATTCGAACTTCTAATCTGAAACTTCGTAGCATGCTCATTTTTTAGGCTAGATTCGTGTGTCTTTCTATTACTTTTTACAATTTACCCTCCATTACAGCAAGGATAACGTGAATACAAAAAATGTATTTAATTCGGTCGCAACTGCGTGTGCATAAATGCAATAACTAAAACGATGAAAACATAGCCGCAAAATACACTTTAAAATATTTTTAAAAAATTATTATACTTAGAAAAAAGTATTGTACGAAAAAAAATTGGCATCAGTTAAAAGATATTTTTTTTAAAATTTTAAAGTGATATAAAAATAGTTTTTGTGCGATAATATGCTCCGAAGTATTGAAGACAAATGTTCAAATTCCGATTCACTTTTGTTTAGAAATCAAATTTTAAAACTCTTTCTTAGCAATCGCCAATTATCCAGCAAGTGACTACGTGCCAAATGTGGCAACTTTAGGTCTAATAACCTGCTCCGTAGAGCGTTTTGAACGATTTCTGTATCATGATATGTCACATGACACAATTAATGGACAGTGTCCAGTCTGTAAGCATTATCATGCTAAAATGTTGCCTTTGCAATTTGCAAAGACAAACAAGAAAATAGGAGAAAGTGCATCTAATTATGAAATTTAACTCTCCTGTGTGTGATCTGCTGGATTAAAACAAACACATGATTTCATTTTTGGATTGAGATTTAAGATTGTGAATTCGGTAAATGCTTCCTGCGTTTCCTTTTTTTGTGTTAGGATTAACCTTCCAGCGGGCGCGCATTCACAAATTTTAAGACGTATCATGCATCGTATTACATATATATAGCGTTGTTTTATAAAAATAAATGCAACTTTTATTTATGTTATATGTGTTTATTAGCTTAGTAGTAAACAAATATTTTATAAATAAAAATTGCTCTTTAATTTATAAAAGAGCGATATAAACATGTAATACGATGCATAATGCAAGAATCTCTCGCATAATCGCGCCCGCTGGAAGGTTAATGAACCTTTATTAATACAATCTTCTTATCCTCATGAAGTTGAATGAAAAAAAATTTCAAAATTTTTTGACTGTAAAAATTCCATTCACTTTTCATTATGATTCACTTAACTTCAATTCTGAAATATTTCAATCTCACTTAACACTTTTACAGGGTTTTGAAAGGTTATGTTCCTTTCAACAGCGATAAAGAACAGAATCTTTGTTTCAGATTTGCTGATAATTATATTTGGACTATAGATTCCAAAACTTTCATTTCCGTCCGGACGCAATATTTGTGATTTGTTAGTACCGGTCCGATTTATAATTAATGTCAATACACAGGGTTGTTATAATGAAGTTTTCCCTTTCAGCCCGTTCCCTAAAGCCCGTTCTAGGGCTCCAAGCGAAACAATATTTCACTAGTATTTAGTACGAGTGAAGTGCTCGGTAAAAACGAACCAGCGGGAGTGATCTCCCCTAAACTTTCTCGTATACTTCTAGAAAAAGGTGCTGTTTCCCCTCCCCCCAGCGTGGATAAAAAATTCGAACCTACTGTAACCCAGGATCCAATGACTATCAGAAAATATTTAGGTAAAGACTCAAATTTAAAGAGATGCGTTCCGATTAAATGCGTACCGATTTCTACTCTTGCTAGCGCAAGGACAAAGTCAGACAATCCTTCCGCGTGCACAGATTGCTACCAGTATGCATGCACATGGAGAATCGGATGAAAAAAAGCGCCAATCAGGTGTCAATAAATATCGTGCACAGAAGATTGCGTCCAGTACGCATGCGCGTGGAAATAGCGGATTCGTTGGAGATGCGATTATACAGACTGACAGACAATCAACCTTTTGACGGATTTGGCCCAAAATTTTATACGGACCTACATTTATGACGATAAAACTGTATATGAAATTTTATCCATCTAGCTTTTCAAGTTTTTGAGTTATAGCGTTCGCATGACCGCGGACATACAGACAGACAGACTTCCCTTCGACAGATTTTGTCCAAAATTTGAAAGAAACCTACAAATTATGTTTAAAGACCACATACCAAATTTCATCCCCGTAGCTCTAATAGTTTTCGAGTTATCGTGTTCACAGACAGACAGACACGATTCCAAAATTGTGTTTTTCGGACTCAGGGAGGTCTAAAACGTGGAGATTCGTCAAAATCTCGAGTTCGAATTTTTTGACGATTACAGTACTTTCTCTTTGTATACTTCGTATACGAGAAAGTAAAAAAAGGGGAAATTTCGTCAATAGGTGGCGCTGCGCCATTATCTAAGGCTTTTGCAGACTTTTTTTTATTACTGAAGCAAAATTGAATAGTTAAGTCGTTTGAGTTTTTTTAGGTAATAAATAATGTAAGGTCTTTTTAAAAATTTCGTCAATAGGTGGCGCTACGCCATCATCTAAGGCGGCTTTTGCCGACAGTTTTGAACTGTTTATTTGAATTTTTAAAAAAGTTAAACTAAATGTAAAATCATTTTTCGTTCAAATTGCCATTTTTATTCAAGCTTTCTTATGCTCTTGTTTTTTACAGAGCTCACCATTTGTGCTTTATTCTGGTGAAATTTTCTTTGGTTTAGAGCCATAGAACCCTCTCTAGAGCCTTCGCAATACGCGAACTTATAATAATTATAATAACCCTGTATTTCGCAACAACTGACATATCAATAAACGAAGGAAAACAACAAATTTGTGACAAGTTTTATTTTTAGCTTAGTTTAGTAACATTAACGTCTCGTTTTGAAGCAACACGAGGGCTATTTTGGGACGGACATCGTCATTTTGAACCGCGGTCAGTTGACGAGGAAGATACCTGAGCCTTAAAAATCAGGCTCCCTTCTCTCCAAGCGGACGTTTCACCCCCTACATATGATTAAGAGTGCAGAAGGCTCGATACACGACCTATCTTCAGAGGAATCGGGTTTCGAACCTGTAATCCCTCCTGCTCCGAGACTGACGCCCTACCACTAGGCCCCCGCGGCCTCAAACTAATGATAAAAACCACTAAATATGACTACCGATTTTTTTTTTTACTTTTTCGTGTTGGAAGGATACAAATAGAAAGTATTGTAATCTGCAAAAAAGTCCACCTCCATATTTTGAAGAATCTCCCCGTTTTAGACCATCATGACCAGAAATGAAAACAATGTTTAAAAACGAAATTTTATTAATGTGCTAAAAAGTATTATTATCATTATTAATAATTATTTTCTAATTTTAGACTTTAATTTATTATTCATTATTATACATACTATGAAATCTTGAAATGAATTAATTAAAAAAAATCCTTACCACTTATATGGAATTAAAATTTAATTAAATCAATCTATGGAAATTATGGTCTAAAAATATTAAAATGGTTTTTTGCCATCAAGAATATGTGAGAGTAGAAAATTTCAAAATTTAGCGCATTAAGAAAGAGAAAAAAAAAACCAATTACAAACTTCCATCTTTACAAACATGAAACAAATCAAGTTATATAAAAGTGAGTAATAAAAATCATTTTAAAAACTATTTGTCTCTGTCTGTGAACATGGTAACTCAAAAATGGAGAGAGATAGATGGATGAAATTTGGTATGTGATCTCCACACCCAAATCTGCATCAAATTTCTGACGACACCTGTAAACGGAAAGCGTTGCCTATTCTGTCCATCCGTATTCAATTTAACATTTTACATTTTGTGTAGAACATAGTTTTGTAAATTGTATAATAAAAGCTTTTCGTTGTTTTTTTTAAAATTACCCTTTATATCAGAATTATCATACATTTAAATGTCTTTTACATGATTACACAATACATTGTGTAATGCTTTCAAATTAGCTAATAACAGTGTCAGTAGATATTCTCGTCCAAGATCAAAATTGTGATACATCAGAAATCTCTGATGGACTTGCGAGAAGAATAGCACTTCTTCCAGTTGTATCCAATGCGAACGAAATGTTTATGCAAACATTTTAAAAATAAACCATTTTATAACGCCGACTCTAAAAATGATATATTCCTTGCTACGAAAAACAACAACAAAAAAATTTTAAACAGAAGATAAATCAGTTTATTCTTGCAGCCGACTTCATATATTTCTTATATGAATTATTTAAAACTGCAGACGATATTCGCATAGCAAAAGATAAATTCTATTCTCAGACGAAATGATACATACAGAAGTACATTATTGCACACGTAGATGCAAAGTATTCGAAAAAATGAATCTAGTGTATAAATTCTAAGAAACTGTTGCTGCTTGGAAGAAAAAATGGTGAAAATTTTGAAATTAGTTTTATTAAATTAGTGCGTATCCTAGCAACGCTGAGAGCGTTCTTAGAACTTCATCTTTTTTTCATATACTACAAACGAACCTGCTTTCGTTAAAGTGTAATGGCGCGCAAAAAAATTCTAGAGAATTTATTTAAAGAATTTAAATACATTATTGCATGTTTTTGCTTAAATAAATGAATACAGTAGTAGATTCTTGAATTCTTTTTTCCGGAAAACAGATTATTAAAAAAATGGCACTTAGGTTGTTTGTATATTTCGTGGAATGAAAATTTTTAGAGCGAAAACTTTCATATCTGAAAGCATAAGGAGATACTGAAAAGCCATGTTCATAATTAATTTTATTTAGATGTTTTTAGGAAAAAAGATAAACAAGTTATAGTATCGAAGCATTTTAAGAATTTTTCTTTATAAAGTCTGATTTGCCATGTAATTTGTTTATTATAAAAGCAAATATATTGCAGTTTTTTCGAGTATTCTGTGATCAAATCAAAATTCAATTTTCATGAATATAGAATTCTGCTTTAGAAATTTAAGCTTATACTTTTACTGAGTACATCTTAAAAATTACTAAGAAACGTGAAAAT
>BGPR01000077.1:1334732-1430024 GCA_013235015.1 Araneus ventricosus
TACGATCTGTTGTCCCTTTCAACTTCCCGTGGATTATCATTTTTGTTTTCCTTCGTTCACAATTACTCTATGCGGATGATCAAGTAGTGCATGGAAGCAAAAATATCTACAAGGTGATTAGATGACACATTGTTGAATTCCTAATGGCTAGTGGTACTGTACCAATCCAAACGCACAGAAAAGCTTTAACCTGCACACCGGCCATACCACCCGTAAGGAAAACATTAAGTAAAAAGATTGCACCGATAGTAAAAGAAATTTGACAGTTAAATGGAAGCAAGAAAAATAATAAAACAAATATAGTTTTTGATAATAATTTTAACATTTGTAATCACTAAGGTAGACATCAATTTAAATTAGCATTTTGTTAAGTAGCAGCATAATAAAACTAACAGCAACCGTATTGGAAACTCCTTACTAGAGCTTTTCAAGGGAAATGATTCTTCGTTGGCTAATGGTACGACAGCTGGGCCAGTCGGTATTCAGGGAAAAAGAATCTGCTGTTACAGCTAATGAACCAATTGCCAATCAGTATCTTTGAGTTAAGGCATGGCGAGTGGCATGAATCGGAAGAAAAAGGATAAGGTTCTCTCCTCGGCTAGTGTTCCTAAGCAGCATTATCCAAAAACTGTTAGGCTGCTTTAACAAAGAATTGTTCGTTGCGGTCTGGTGCCTGGTGGGACCTTTAGTGCTTTTTTTCGAGTGAAACACAAATATGGGCAATTTTCCATCGGAAAATCTTCCTGGAGAGAAATCTACTCCCGTTTACAAGAACCAAGTCAGACTTCTCACTCAGGTGCTACCTAGGCGCTTCGGGTGGCTTTAACCTATAGAAGATGTCACACTTCGCCTTTATCATGAGTCTCGGACCCAGTAGATATGCTAGATAAAGAGAAATTAAATTACCACAGATCACATGAAACCCATAAATGCTTTTTCTTCACTAATTTACGTCCTCGCCTTAGAAATAGACCATCTGTTTTTGTTTACTTGCGTTGTGTTTATCATGTTAATGTGGTGATGCAATGCGGACCATCTCTAAAATGACCTTGTTAAGCGCTAAGAAGGCATGACCATAAATGGCGACCGAACTAAGCTTGTTTCCTTCCAGCCTCTAATGGAAACCGAGCTGGAAAAAGACGTCGTCAGCTCATTTGCATAAACAGGGCTTCTCATAAAAAAGAAAGTGTTTTTTCCTTCCCCATTAGCCTCGTCCAGATGACTTAAAAACGCGGCTACTTCTACTCAACGACTTTCTTTCTGCTCTTTTTAATATTTATTTTGGAAATTTTTATAACTTTCTTTCCGTGTGTACCGGGGGTTGTGCCACCTTAACGTTTATTGCCGCGCCGTATGAAAGGGTTCGATTCAGACGATAATGGGGAAGGAAGTTTTGTTGGGATCGTTGGGGGTACAAAGACCCTCTTTTTTCGACAGCTTAACCACACGTAGGAGAACTGCTGCAGTAAATTTATTCGAACAAGCTCCGAAAAATCTGGATTAAAAGTGGTTAAATTAAATTGCGTTGAGCAAGGCAGTTTTTATGTTAGTAAAGGAAATTTATTTTATCGCTATGATTTTTGATAATGGTAAGTGATATTTATGTTGTTTAATAAATGGGAATGTTTTTGTTGTTGATTTTTGTCAGAAAAGAAAAATATTTATTTCTAATATTCTCCGTGTTTCTTCCATTTGTGAGAATAGCAGTGATTTACAATACGATTTTTGGTAATTTTCTTTTACAAAACTATTGGAGTCACGGTGCCCTTATAGATGGGATCAAGGAATTACCGTCTCGAAACCTAATGCCACCAAAGATCCGCCTTGCATGTGGGAGTTGTTAACATTCAATCTGTAATGGTTTGTCATACACCCTCACGTTGGTGTGGTATGGAAACTTGAAAAACTGGGCGTTGACTCGTCATCTAACCGTGATTTGAAATTACCATGCTCGCTTTCTGCAGGCTTCCAAGAAACAAGTAATATAAAATTTTTTTTAAAGTCAATTCCTACTTTAATAATTAATAGTTTAATAGTTTTCGAGATATAATGAAAAACGTACTGCGCATGCGCAAAGATATGGCTAAAATATGGAGGTGCTTCGATGATCCCATGGACCATCCATATACCTAAGAACCAAGTCTGTAATAATAGTTTTCGAGATATAATGAAAAACGTACTGCGCATGCGTCATGCAAAATATGAAATGACAGACAAACAGACAGACACACAAAGCGAATTAATATTGCATTGTCATCTAGTTCTGAGCTATGTTTAAAGTTTCAAGTCTCCAGCTCATCGGGAAGTTAGTTTAAAATCGATTGCAAAATTTGAACAAGATATAGGGAGAGTGTGAACTAATAGTAGGAATTGAAAAAAGAAAGTAAGACCTACAAATGAAATAAAATTTACCGTACTTCAAAGAACTAAACCGACAGCCATTTGAGTAAAATGAAACATCTGCATTAAAAATATATAATTTCTGGAAAGAAATTTCAATGAAAAATGCTTCCAGAATTCGTTAAATACAATTAACTTTCTAAAAATTTCATATTTATGCTTAATACCTTGGCCTAAGAATTTATTTCACCTCTTAATTATCTGTCACATATTGATTGGAACATTATATTGTCATTTATAATTTATATAAGAACCAAAAGACGTCTGATATATTTTAGCGTATCCATGGAATTTTTGTCTTTTAAATTATTTGCTATTTCGATTTAATCACGGATTTTAATATCAGGAGTCGTTTTTCAAGTCAGATATGTCATTGTAAGCGAAGGGGTTATAGAATAAAAAAACAAATAAAAGCTTAGAATGGTTATTATAAGCTTATAATGATTGCGCTCGTTAGATCGCTCTCAAATTTGATCAGTTTAGTCTGCTATGTAAACATTTAATCCTTTAAAATGCTTATATAAAAGGGAACCAACAGAGCAACAGAACAACTCTAATAAATAGTTTTCACTAAGAAAATATTTTTTTTCTTGACCCTAAAATGTTATAGGTATTAGAAACCATACTAAACAAAGAGTTTCATAATATCTTATGAACAAGAAGAATCAAATTCCGTACAGTTAAAATATACAGTGAACTCCAGAAAATGTGGGAATTTAATCAATTTTGAATGCTTGTTTCTTATAAGCCTATTTAGATATTTCCCCCCAAAAATATGCATTTTTTCACATATTGAAGATCAATTAACTTGTTAATATTTTGAGCTCTGCAAAATATGTAACTACTGTTTAATGACGATTTAAAATTCCACATGCCCAACAAGTGTTTAGTAACAAAGTTGAAAAATTTTGAAACCTAAATACGCTTACATTTATAAAATCACTGATGAAAAACACTGAATATGCTTATATTTATAAAATTATTGGGAAAAAACATTAAATATGCTAATATTTATAAAATGTTTAGTGAAAAAATTATTTGTTTAATCAGATCCTCATACGTGTTAACTGTAGTGACGTTTTAAAACTTTTTGATAAAATTAAAGAGATTCTGAATATTGTCTACAAATGCTTGTTTCACGCAAAAGAAAAAAAAAATTAAAAATTGTAATTTCAGGTATATTAAATTTGAAAAGTATGGTAAAAAGTCCACTATCCACTATCCACTAAAATCTGAAGAAAAATATGGTAAATTCTAATTTGCCTGGTCAGCTAGTTTTATTACATCCTTATAAATAACATTTGTTACCAACAAATCAAATTATTATTAGTTCATTTAGCTGGTTTTTTATACGTTTAAAGATTATATACTAAAACTAATTGAAAATTTCTGAAAAATGAGCAAATCTTGAAAATAAACTGTTTGAAAATATATTTTTTTCCTTAAAAGATGATGCATTGAATCACATTCTGATCTTTTTCTCATATTCGGCATACTCTCTACAATGGAGAAAAACTTCGCATAGATTTTAATTTTTGATAATTAGAAAGATGTATATCTTACAGATACCTTACATTCGTTTATGTAAAGAAAGCAATGATTTTTTTTATATGCTCTCTCTTTAAGATGCAGACGCCATTCTTGATGACGTATGCTCTGAACTTTCAAATATTACTAATTTTCAAAATTAAAATGACTGATTTTCCACGAAAAATTTATAATTTTGGTTAACCCCTCAACAAACACGATTTAAAAATGCCACAGTCACAAGAATGATAAAAAAAATTGACGTTAACTTTATTAGTAACGGAAGATTTTACTTATTTCGTACACAAGTTTAAAATTTTTTCATTTTGGATTAAAAAGTTTAAAATAATAATGATTAATTCATAGTTTATTTTCAAATACTTTTTATAACAAAATTTGTTTTTTTTCTAGTTAAAAAAAGGGAGAGAAATTAATTTTTAACTAAAAAGATGTAAATATTTAGAAAAAAAATAGAAATTCTGTGATTTCTGTGTTTCTAGAGCACTCTACGACATGCCGTTCAATGGTCTTTGGTTTGAAATCGTGCCTTTCGATTTTATTACTTTTCTACTCACAATGAGAATGCGGAATGCAGAATTTCCACATCGGCATTTCGTATAATGCCATTTTTTGGCCGGAAGTGGATTTCTTGAGTGAAATTAATTTTATCTTAAATTCTGAGTATGATTTCATGTGTTTCTCAGAAAAAGAGGCATAGTTATTATTTTAATTATTGACCTAACTGAAATTTTTTGCTTCGTTTAATTCATTTTAACTTTATTTATATTCATTGGCAACTCGAGCTGACAGTTAACAGAAAGCTACAAACGGCCGAATCACCGCTGAATAATTAATGTTTCTACGCATGTTAGGGCTGTAGAAAGATCCCTATGACATTAAATACTTTTCATTTTAAATATAAAGTTTTATTAAACAAAGAATCGATTATTGACATTTGGAACTAAAAAGTTTTGAAGATTATAAATTACTTTTAAATACATTACAATAATTTTTGGGACCATTTAACTGTGAGTACTGATACATCGTGCGTACATTACATACATCTCCCCGAATTGTGAAAACCGTATTGTATGTACATTGATTGTAGTCCGGTACATTTTAAAGGTAAAAATCTATATGATAACGATTCAATAGGGATGCAATATTGTTAAAAAATTATAACTAAAGAGAGTCATATTTCACAATAATTTAATTGTAAAGAATATTTTATATGATATTATCATTTATTTGCTCTTGAGGATATATTAGAAAATATTTAGTCTTGCTATGACGTGAAAGATGTAAAGAATAAATTAAAAAAGACTTGGTTCTTTTTAACTATAACATTTTTCCTGATTCAATTAAAGTTTTCCTCCGACTGTATAATTACCAATGTTCATAAGAAAAGGTAAAACTAATAAATGTTGCAGAAGAACAATGATAATCAACTTCTAGAAAACCATTAACATTACTTAAGAATCTCCTCCGTTTAGATTGAAAACTCTCTCCCCCAATCTAAAATGCAAATTAAATACTGAAATTCGAAATTAAACTTTCTGCAGACGATATTAACGTTGCGTTAAATTAACGCGCTCGTAGCACGAGTCACAATTTAGGAGCTCGTTGCGAGCATTTAATTCAATACAAGAGCGAGTCCAGAATTCTTATTAAAATTTCCAGCGAAAGCAATGATCGTCATTTCCTCTTCTAACTCTCACGAGACGAACAAATAGAGGAACGCAAAAAACAGTCGAAAAACGTTAAAAAAATCGTTGCTGTGATATTGCAACGGGGGCACCCCTTTGTTTTCAACACTTGACATTTCATTTCTGTAGGTCCACTATTTGCAGGAACGTAGTCGAATTTCAATATACTGCAGACAAGGGGTCTTACTTGAAAAAGACAGTCCCATAATATCTCTTTCGCTCTACCTAGTCTTTTTTTCCATCTCTACTTCTCCTAGCCTTGTTCAAAATAACTTTTTTTTTCTTCATTTTATCGAAGAAGTAATAGGAAACTCGACCTTCTTCAATGCTGTATATTGCAATTCTCCCTCTTCCAATTCAGCGCTCCTAGATTCGTTACGAACTAGTCTCTCTTTAAATTTTCTTTGCTTTGGCGCAGACGATTTTATTTTTTCATTTCATTTTCGATTCCCGCAGATTCCAAAACAGTGGAGGAAAGAAGCACAAAAATGATTAAATAAACAAAAGGCTGGATTTTGTCGCCGAATTATTTTCATTTCGAATCGCTTATGTATAATTTGTACTCCTAATACATCAATTGATTGGAACAAAAAAATTGACTATATATAAATAAAAGCAATTCTTGTTGTTTCTCGTAGTAATTCTTCCCTTTTTCTTAGCAAAACATGGCTTTTCTGTTTTTCTATGTGAAAAGCGTGGATTTAATAACGGGTTTTGTTGATGGAAGGAAATTAGTTTTCTTTTCGCAAATTTGGCGAAAGCGAAACTCGCAAAATGTGTGTTGTTCTATTTTTTTGAATTTTTTTTTGGGGAGTAATAAACCTGTCACTTGGCTCCGTCACAGAAGAATTCTACGCGGAGGAATAAATATTTCATTACTTTTGTGTTTGCGATGCAGCCTCTAAAATGGGGATGAAATGAAATTCTTAAATTTAGTGAGAAATTTCGCGCTGTACATTGAAACCTCTCAGGAGGCCTTAAGATTTCTATTTGAGTTAAAATGTAGATATGCAATGCCTTTATGTTTTCCATGTTTTTGGTAGTATATAAATATTTTTACGACAACGTTAAATTAATTTTTATCAGAAAGCTTTTTCTTGACAATCTCTTTACTATTTTAAACTCTTGATTATATGGAATTCTGTTATTGAACATTTTTAGCTACGTCTATTTTCATGTAAGTGAATTCAAATTTTTATTTTGTACAACAACAGCTAAATTTCATTTCATTCAATGGAATTATAAGAAATATTATTTAGAAAAGAAGTGAGTAACCTTTTCCGGAATCAGAATACATTTGTAAAACAAACCGGAAAGAAAAGCTTGACATTTAAAATACGGCTAGAAGAAATTTAAAACGGGGATTCTGACAGATGAATAGGGGACTTCTCTCTCCCTTTGAATTCATGGAGAGAAAAGATCTGTTGTCCTTTTCGAGGAGTCATGGGTTAACTAGTTTTTGTTTATTGTAAGTCATCACCCTCAGGTGATTATACAATAAGATATGGAGTGAAACTTTTTACAGGTTAATTAGAGTTACTCATAGACTAACTTATACCACTGTGTTTTATCATATATCATATTACACCATTTCTCGGGTACGAAATATTTTATCTCATAAGAGTTAGAATAGGGTACATTAATATACAAGGGGTAAAATATGACACAATAATACACAAGTGATGCAATATGAGACAATAATACACAAGCGGAAAATATGTCATTACATTGAGTGGTACAATAATTGGTGCTCATTGTATTGTACAAGTATATTGTACAGGTAGCCATAAATATTGTGCCCTATAAGTGATATAATATGGTTCAAAAATACACAGGTGGACAATATAGCGCAATAATATGCAAGTGTGTAATGTGAGCAAAGTAATACACAAGTGGTACAATATGACGCAATAATAGACAAATGTTCAATGTGAGTAAAATAATATACAATGGTTCATATGCAGAATATTACACAAGTGCACAGTGTGAGGAAAATAATACACATGTGCACAGTATGAGGGAAATAATACACAAGTGCACAGTGTGAGGGAAATAATACACAAGTGCACAGTGTGAGGAAAATAATACACAAGTGCACAGTGTGAGGAAAATAGTACACAAGTGCACAGTGTGAGGAAAATAATGCACAACTGGTACAGTGATATATGAAGAGTACAATGTATGACACAATAATACAGATGTGGTACAATATTACACTTAAGTGTCCAATAGGATAAGGAGTGAAACTTCCAACAGGGTAATTAAAGCTGCACATAAATGAGCTCTTCAAAAAGTACTTAAATAAAATTTGTTTGGTGGTACAACATTTATATCAACCCAAAAGAAAGGAAAATAATGCTCCTGTGCTGCACGAAAATGTTCGAGAAGGTGATCTTGCAGGAATCTATTTTATCTTTTTCTCCCTCGGTGATTTTGAAAAATCTCATTAGGATACACTTAAATTAAATTTTATAACAATATTACTTAGTTACACAGACTCAACAGAAAATTATAGTCTAAACTGCACGATTACCGCGCACCCGATTTCGCCTTCGATTCTCGTTTCGTTTTCGATGTCCGCAGCCTGGCAGACACGATTCAAGAACGGTCTTTTTGGATTCAGCGAGATAGAAATCTTGGAGTTTCATCAAGATCTCGGGGTCGCAGTTTTTTTAGCGATTACAATTCTTAACTTATTTTCTGTACAATGGAAAGTAACGCGATGAATCCATAAACTTGGAAATTATAACCTTCTCTTAGCCACCTATTACGCTGAAAACTAGAAAGATAAAAGAAAAAGTTTTAAAGTATGAAAAGATACGTCGAAAATATAAAATGTTTAGTTTTTTATACCCAACGTAATACATTATAAGTGTAATCATCCTTTAAATTTCATAAATTTTTAAGAGCATTCCCTAGAATAAAACCCTTACCATACCTGAAAGAGAACTGCATCATAAGCCTATTTCTTAAACTTGAGAAATCATTTATAAATGGCGCGTAAGAACTAGTTGATTGGAATATCATTAAGGTATTGCAGTTGATATTTGTAATATTTAATCAGTCGGCACCTTGCGTCACAGTGCGTTTCCAGGTAAAGCGGGATTCGGTGACTCCAATTCCCACGTTTGTTAACACCTGTTGAATAAGTGATTAAACTCTGTTAGCTCAAATGTCACCATAAAAATAGAAGCTGACTTAATAATAAAATGTCATTTGTGCACATCCGAAATCGTCGCGTCTGTTTCTCGAGGAAAAGTTATTCGGGCGGTTTTGAAATCATTGTCTCATTTGATGTAATTGTCCTTGAATTTGTAATCTTAATATAAACAAAAGTCATTGTGGCTATGTATATGGGTATGTGGCTATGTTCCACATCTTCTCCTAAACCAATGGACTGTTTTCAACCCAATTTTGCACACTTATTATTTAGGACAAGGGGAAGACACTTATGAACTTTTCAAAGTCCAAAAGTTAATTAAACAGTCAGTTAATTAGGAATTAACCGAAACCATTTTCCGCCGTAACTTCGGAGCAAATTGTTCGACAAAAAATATTTTTATACCATCTTAAAGTTCAAAATTCTACCTTTTCAATGATAGCAATTTTATGTCTGTGACATTTTCCTTCAATTTTTATAATTTTTTTAAAGTTTAATAATTGTTAATTACGTGCAGACGATTTTGAAATAAACCAAATTTATAGCTACTCCGTTGCTAGGCAACGGTTAGACTTTGAATTAATTTACCTTTATTTCTGAAATTTTTGCTTATTTTTATAAATATATTTTATATAAGAGGAGAGTCAACCACCAACTTTTAAAAGCCCCAACTCTTATTAAAATTTCAGTTAATTGGAAATTAAACAAGATTTTGGCATTTTCCGTGATATTTTTCGAAAATATGTATTATGTCACAAAAACTATTTTTACACATAATAAAAGTTTTAAAAAATAGCTTTTCATGACACAACTTTCATTTCCATTCAATTCATTGCCCTCATTTTAATAATTTTCCAAAAATTAAATTGTGTATAAAATTTACAATTTATAACACTTTTTTTTATTGGTGAAGAACAAAAATACATAAGAACTGTTGCTAAATAACATTAGAAGAATTTTGGATGAAGACGAATTTTTTTTATTCATATTTATTCTACCGTTTTTTCTCAATGAAAAATTTACTATGTAATTTTCTCAAAACGTCCGTTAAAATCATTCTTATACTGCAAGATTTATGAACAAAATTTGAAGTTCCTATGTAATAAATACTAATAACTTATGGAGAAAATTAGCTATCGGCTGTTTTTAAAAATCGTCTGGTTCAACTTATATTCTCATTTTAATTAAAAAACATTTCAGACGATAAAAGAATTTTGGGTACTGTAATTTTCCATATAAAAGTAGTTTTTTACATAAAAAAATATTAGACATGAAAGTATTTTAATCCCGAGCAACGCCGGGCATAACAGCTAGTGTATTAATAAATATAAATAGCTGAACACTTTTACAGAATGGCTTGGCATAGCACTGAATAAAGGAATGTAATTTTATTATTTAAAAAAATTAATAAAATTGGTGAAATACGTCTTGAGGGTATAACTTCAAAAATGAAGAATTTGCTTATGATAATATTTAAATTTATGATTATTATTTTGATATTGAAATTGGGTGATGTGCCATAGTCTACGTAGGTGAGTGAAATATAAATACAATCAGGGGGCTTAACGGAGATGCCTTTTTAAATTTCGCCTAAGAATTGTTCTTGAAACTATGTCACTTGTCCCAATACGTGGGCATTTTACAATTCCAGTTTTAGTTCTGTGATTTTATTGTAAGTTAGTTCAGTTTATTACACAGCAAAACCTCTCTACGGCAGACACCCTCTGCTCAAGGACAATTGGCCGCTCTAAAAGGTTCCATGTTTGAAAGTGCAAATCATGCATTTAAATAAGCATTAATTCGTCATTTCTGATAAAGCGAATTTTAAGAATCATGTAGAAAAAGTACTTATTCAAAAATTTCTAATATTTTTTTTGAAAAAAAAGATACAATTCGTGTTTACTTGGATCTTTCAGCTTTTTTTGGAGGTAACTTTTTAAAATTTTGTTTTTTAAATTTGAAAAATAAATCCCTAATCGTTTCGTCGGTAGTTGCTGCGGAATGGGCAATAATATCTATTTTTTCTATAGTCTATTGAACTGAAAGTTTCATTTGCTGATGGTCTCAATCCTATCAGCAGCTTCTTTGCAGAGTCCGAATCAGCGTCTGAAAAGAGCGAAGCAACTCTTGAATTCCCAGATCGTGGAAGTCGAAGTTCACTTTCCTTTTCATATTGGGAAAGAAATGCCCAACTTCGATCTGATTTCCGGTGTTGTTTTTGAGTGAATGAATTTTCTGTTATTTCTTTCCTTCCTTTTCTTTTCATAAAAGCTCTAAAGTCAGAGAGACGAATGGAATATATTAAATTGAAATTGAACAGGCGATCCACCCAGCTCAGAAGGGTTTGAGAGGCCGTACGGAGAGATTATTTCAAAATTATGCCTATGGGTCAAACATTCCGTGTCAACAAAATTGGGGATTCAGAAGAATGGCCGCTATAGAGTGGTCGCTATGGGTGCGCTATAGGGGGTGGTAGCTATAGAGGAGGCGTAAGAGGAAGTGCATAGAAAGTGGTCGCTATAGAGGGTGGTCTCTATAGAGGGTGACCGTTTACAGAAGTTTTAATGTGTTAACTTCCATTTTGAAGCAACATAAGGGCTATTTTGGAACGGAACTCGGAATTTTGAAGTGTTGTCAGATTAGAAAGACTCTGAACAGACACCCTCTCTCAAAAGTTCCCCACCACACCAGCGGGAGAACATTTGACCCTCGACGTCAGATCTAACGTTTACCAGGACAATCGACGGAGGTTCTTCGGTGGAATCGGATTTCGAACCTGGAACAAACCGGCTCCGAGGACGATATCGTCTCACCAGGATACCCCGACCCCTGACTTTGTTCAAAATTGTCTCAACTATTTTTAGTTAGTTTAAAGAACTGCATACAAATTTATTGTAGCATGATAACATTGCTCTCACGTGACATGGTAGGAAAGCTGTGATAGCCCTCTCACATGGTGTTCACCAAGAACGACTTAATGAACTCTGACAGCCTTTCTAGAGCAGAACATTTTCAGTCACAGTATTTTGATTTCGTTAATCACGGTTTCGATAGAGAATAGAATGAATTAACCATTTGTAGGGGGCTTAATTCACTAAATATTAATTGGCCTCTATATTATTTATTAACTATTCAATGTATGATAATTGATGGATAATTAAATAATGGTCAGTAATAAATTAAGAGTTCAATAATGGTTGGTCAATTTTATCAACTCATTTCAGAAATAAAGAGTTTTGCATTAGAGAAAACTATAATGAAACATTGTTAACATTTTCAATCAATAAATGACTATATTCCAAAGAAGATCATGTTTTTTTCCGTAAGAACTTTTTCTTATCTCCTTCAAAAATTAACCCATTTTGCGCATGCATTACGAAAACTGATATCGCATGCTAAACATCTCCTTCTTCTCATTTTTTTTAAAAAGAAAAGCAGTTCAGGAGGAATATATCACTTAACTTTTTAAGTTCTTGATCATAGTTTTTGTCAGACGCAAACACGAAAGCGAAGGAATGCACTAAAAATACACCTTCCACAACACGACACGCAAAGCGGAAAAAATTATTTATTTGCATTTTTCATTAATCACACAAAAACCGCTCCGGTGTGTTCTCCTTTTTAATGCAATACATCAAGTTGTTCTTTCGTGCGCAATACCCAGGGATGAGAACTAATTTGCATAATTTGTTTCCATCCAATTCTTGAATAGGAGCTAGAAATTATTTCTTCTCACTGCTGTAGAAAGCGCAAACGCAAAACCGCGCAAAAAATAACAAAAGAAGAATGAAATAAACCGTATGAAAAACGTAATTGTTTGCTTCTCGCGTGATGATAAATTAAGTTTATTTCATTCCACTCTCATATCTCTTGAAACGCTTTTTCACCACACGAGTTGAAAATCGACGGGATAAATCCTTTTTGTTTTATACCATTCATTCTTTTATTGCGGCATTATAGCGCCGCGCTACATGGCGAGACATAATTAGAAAATGAAACTCGGCAATTTTGTGTCGAATATAAAAACGGGGAACAGTGCTTCGTAATTGGGGAAGAGGTTTGAAACGCGGCAAATTATTGCCAGAAACTGTTATCCCAAATTGGTGCGAATTGAAGGAAATTTACGGCAATAATAACCGTTAGAAAAGACGCCGACACGATCGTATTTGTGCAGTGGGAATAACTACTTAGATATGCTTTTGATTTGTGTAATAACGGTGAATTTGAGCAAATATGCGAGATGAAAAACGTAAATATAGTCTAAAATGACGAGGTGGTTTTTTTTACTGTCTAAACATTTATTAAACTGGAAATGTTATTGAAGGTGGTAAAATTCCTTGTATGATTCCCTGTAATTGCATTGCAGATTTATGCGGTAAAGTACTTTCCCGGTGCGCACGCGCGTAGATTGAAAATATTCGCAATTTAATACGCAAGATTCCAACCGATCCAAAAACTGTCATAACAATACGATATCCTTTAGTATCCGTCTCGAAAATTTTGAATTTTTTTAAAAAAAAACTGTTAGTATTGTTCAGGTTTATCAAATTTTGAATTATTCTTTGAAAAGTTTCCTTGCAACTTTTTGAAATTTGATTTATTACCGAAGCATTAACCCACCATTTGTCGCAATATCTAACAGATGCGCTTAAAGTCTGCATCTATTAGCTGTTTTCAACGCATTGCAATTTGAATTTTTCTTCCAGAATGCTCATTCATACACCCATTAGGATTAATTATTATAAATATTAAGGAAAACATTTTCAAAGGATGGGCATACTGTAGAATAGATTTTATATCCACGAGATAAATTGCGGATAATGAAGGCATACTATTAATCGGTAATAGCAACTGGAATAAAAAACGCTAAGGGCTTTCAAAGCCAGAAGCTAATCTGTTGATATTTTTTATGTCATTGTTTTTTTCTGATTTTCCCTCTCGTTTAACACTTTTACTTTACACTTCGACACCCCCGACTCCAAAGATAAAAATTTAACTTAACTGGTTTGTTTCCGCAACTACCTAATGAGATGACACTATCTATTTTGGAAATGCGTTGTCATTTTAATTCAATTGAGCACCTAAAGGACGGTTGAAATGTTTATGGATTATCGTATTTATATATAGAATTAAAACGTTTGTGATCGACTTTGTTTTAGTTTTAAGGTTTAAAATTGCGATTATTCGACACACGTAAGGCGTACGGGCAAACCAGTTAAAGGGTTAAAACGAGGATACACACACAGAGTTTATATCGACTTAAATAGAATTAATTTTAGAAATAAATTATTTTAGAAATAGATTATACGCAATATTAATATTTAGGCCTATATGTAGCTTTCACACTCGCCGTAATTGTATAAAAAATTTCTTCTTACACAGTCTCATTACATTCAGATTATTACTTTAACAGTGCAACAAATATTCCTTCTTTCTTCAGTAACTGAAATGCAATCTAAATTTTATTACAGAATGCATTTTGCATATAGTTCAACAAGATGAAAATGTTGAGTAAAAAGCGAGATGAATCGGGAATCTTGTGACCAGCAGCTGTTGTATAGCAACTGATTTCACTGAACGAAACAAAGTTTTCAATAATTTGTCTTTCGGTCAAATTAAGCTTCCCTATTAGCACAAGATATTGTACGATATCTTTACGATGTTGTCCGGTATTCTGAATGCCGTACAATATCGTGAAAATATCGTAACACTATTGTTCAGCGTCTTGTGCTATTAGGGTTATGACAACCAAAATGTAATATTGCTTTTATTTTCTCTCAAGACTCATTTTGACAGTGTTGTTTGGAAAATAAAAAGAGACCATATTTAAGTATCTGAACTATTACCACCAGAAATATTGAGAGGAATAGGCAATTTAACGTAAAAGAGATTTGTTTTCCTTCAGTTGTAAAATGTCAGATGCTAAATTAAACTTAAATTGAGAAACAAGAAAATAACTTTGCATTTAATAAAATGAGATAAAGCTTACTTATTTTGCTGTTTTTTTAGTAATAATATTAATCTGTAGTTAAATATATCACCGTTGTAATAGAAATATTCCTCATCTAAACCAGAGCTTACCAAAACGTGCATACACACTTTCAGTTCTTGTTATATAAACAAATAATAACATACATCAAAGTTTCATAACTGAAATTAATTTATAGAAATGCAATAGTTTGTTAGTTATTGGAAGGTTAAAAATTGTTGATTGTTATTATTCAGGCGCTTATTATGAAACCGACAGATATCATTGCACCCGATGCTGAAGCTGCCACGCTGGCTTTTAGCCACATTATCTTTTGATGGTCTCGAGATATAAGCATAAAGCAGGGATGGGGAGCCTGTGGCCTTTAAGCCCCATGCGGCCTTACCAGTTATTCATAGTTTGCATTGAAATAGTATAATTTTCTGTAATACGATAATAATTGCAGAACAATAACACTTAATATTCTGTTCGTGCGGCCTTTTGCGTAACTGCCGAAATTTAATGAGGCCTTTCGGTGCAAAAAGGTTCCCCACCCCTAGAGTAATGTTTTATGTTTCTTCCCAATAGAAAGAAAAAAATTACTCCAGTTATCGTGTTCACAAGATAACATGGGAAAAGCCTTATACCTATATATATATAAACTTTTTAACGAGGGTGGTTTGGGGTTCTAGGGGTCATGATCGATGAAGATCTGCAGAAATTTTCCGAAAGTCGTGTCATGAGAACCATTGCAATAGGTAGACTTCCTATAAGGAATCTGCTTAAAATATGTTGGATTTAGATCCAGGGACTGTGGAAAGGGTTTAATACCACTTCTTCCCCCTAACCTTCTGTTCATCAGAATTTCTTCAGCATATGACCTCAAGTCGCGATAGAAATGCAAAGGTGCCCCATCCTGTTAAAAATGCCATTATCTGTTTTGAAACCTCTCTTGAATACGTGGTATAACACATTTCAGTTTAACCTTCCAGCGGGCGCGCTTAGGCAATTTTTACGGCATATCTTGCATCGTATTATATATATTGTGTTATTTGAACATAAAAGTTGCCTTTATTTTTTTATCTGTATTTATTGGCCTAATAGTAAACAAAGATTTCATAAATAAAATTGCTTTTAAATGTATAAAATAACGATATAAATATGTAATACGATGCACAATTCAAGTATCTCTTGCAAACGCGCGCCCGCTGGAAGGTTAAGTAAATAACCAGTAACGACATCTTCAAAGAGAGAGTTCAAATTAAACCACAACCTTTACCTTACACAGTTAACCTCCGTCACTTGGTGTACTACCATCAAATCAAGATTATCAATTTTGGAGTATGACGCTTGACTACGCCATTTTGTTTTATTAAAAGCATCAAATCAAGATTATGAATTTTGGAATGTGATGCTTGACTAAGCCATTTTTTATTAAAAAGTATTGAATAAAAGTGAAAATTTGCAAATGCAAAAAATGGAAAATCTTTGCATTAATTAATTAGAATCGTGAAGCTTCCGATAACTAATAAGACTACATTCGCATTTATTAATCTGAGTTATGCAATTTTCATGCAGGCTATGAATTTTTTACATATTAGCTTTTCAAAGTATAATATGCATTTTTTGTATTCATCCTATAGTTAGTATCATTTCACTATATGTTGCCCTGTTTTCATTTAAATCTTAATTTAAGATAATAGTTTTTGTTTTAATTTTTGGTTATTTTGAATTAACTAGTTTATTTTTGCTTTCAAATTATTCTAAATAATCCTCACACCTTACACAAATCCCTTGAAATTAGAGAACACCTGATATAAAAACTGATTAATCAAAATCTACTTTATAACTTTTTTCACAACGTATTAAGATTTTAGAATGAACATGTAACACATCGGTGAAAAATATTTATTAATATGAAGATTCTTTGATTCTTTTAGTGAGAGCTTAAATTTGTTTGACAATCAAGAATATTAATTTAATATTTATGGAATCAATATTATCATCGACATGAATGGAGAATTTTTGATGCGAAATGTATTTATTTATTACATACGGATAACCCAATTAAGTTTATAATAATTAATTCGCCATGTATTTTAATTTTCACTTTCGAAGAACGTAATGCGAAGAATAGAGAGAGATAGAGAGTAAAATATTCTTCAAGAATTTTAAAGATTTTAAAGAATCTCCACGTATTAGACTGCTCCGAGTCCTATAAGGACATTTTTGGAATCATGTTACTCAGGTTTCTTTACAAAGCATGCTTTTAATAAAATATTTGAACTTTTTTCAATTTTGTGGCAATTAGCAGTGATGAAATTTTTTTATAAGTTCGTCCATTAAACACTGCTGCTCTTTCCGTAACATAAACGGATGCATTCATAAAGCTTCTATAAACATGTAGTACCTTCTTAAGCAAAGAATGCAACGGGTGATGCAATCACGCCTAAAACTTTATCATACTACTTTGTTTCGAATTAGAGGCTCGATTTCTTTTGTACGATGCTAGTCTCGAATTTACTTTATTTTAGTGATGAAATACAGAGCGCAATGTTTATAGCTCAAGTCCAGCTCCATTCAGCAAGTTGAGAGCATCCATTAAAAGAGAATGTATTCAAATGCCAATTGATATGCTGAGTGTCGATTATAAAGATATCAGTAAGTTTTATAAATACTCCGTAGGCAATTAGAACAATTAATAAAATTCTACATTTGTATAAACGAATTTGAATCACGAATCCTTTTATGTATGTTTTTTCCTATTTATGTAATAGTTATTCAAAGTGTGTATACATTTTTGGAACACACTGTAGATTTGTTTCTCAATAACAATTCTTAAAACTTTCTAAGCAAAAAACCAATTAATATTGAATGAAACTATCACAAATTATTTTAACTAGCTTAATTTTTTAAATACCTTAAACAAAAAAAGTTAATACTTTAAATTAAGTTAATAAGCTACAATAACGTATTGGAATTTTTCGACATAAGCAGAAACGAGATTTCTAGTTAAGATATGAAATAAACAATTTTAATAAAAAAAATTAAGTATTTATCGTATAAAAATCAAACTGATTAATTTGCTGAAATTACTGTAACCTAAATTGGTGAAATCTCTCAGAAAAATGCAATTTTTAAACTCAATTTTTCTCTGCTCTTCGGTTGAGAGTCAATCATATTCATTAAATGAAAACTGAGCATTAAATTCACCTTAGAATTAAATTAACTGGAGGAAAACAACTTCCTATCACCAATTTTTGTTCGTTCATTTTGTATGAAGAGGGAAACCAGAAATCAAATCTGAAAGCGAACATCAAAATTTACACAAATTATTTTAAATTACCACTACCTCTATTTCCTACTCCTCGGTGCTGATTGAAAAATCAGAGTTCACTTGCATTAATCCACTCTTGAAAATGAGTTGAAAATTTACCTTTAATGACGAAAAAACGCCTGACGTTTCGAATTTCTAAATTAAGCAAGATTTATCGACTCATATGAATCGTTTTTTCTCCTTTTCTCACGAAAAAAATCCTGATTACTTTCATACCATCCAGGGAATTTAATGCATCTCATTTCTGACCATTTATCATTATGATTGCATGAGGAATAATGTTTCTGCAACAATTTGAATGGTAATTTATGCAATTCCTACCGACAAAAATGAAAACTCATCTTCAGCTCTTGTTTAACTCCTCCCGCAGAGCAAGCGGTTTTGCATTTCGGATTTTCTATTTCTATTCGCTCACATTACTGGAAATGATTGCTCATCATTAATGTAAATAAAACTCCCGAAAAACAGAACCTGATTACTTGGCGAAATGGGGGGAGGAGGGGAACAAAGAGAGAGGTACCCATCAGTTTTTACAGTCGTTTAACGACACTTCCGTACAGAATTCTCATTTGAGCCATGTTCCAATGTTGGTATCCTCCATTACTGATGATTACGGCCTCAATGGTGACTTTGTCGACATTAAAAAATAAGTAAAAATGCAGTCGTAAGCTTTCGTTTACTTTGAAGGTACATTATCAAAGAGGTGCTTTCGCAAAGAACAAGAATACTACATTGTTGAACAGATTCATAATTAGCTGTATGATTCGAAGATTGCAAAGAAAATCATTACCATTGATTGTAGCGATGTGAAAAGCGATTACTTTTGTAAATAATGATGCTTTTAATTTTCTATCCCTGAATGAAAGAAAAGGATAAATGTGAAAACCTAATCTTATCTGATGAAGACCAATCGATAGTTACCTTTGGGAATCATTTATATCATTTTTAATATTCTATAAAAGAAATTCATCAAAATTTGATACCTCGAAATTGAAGTCGACATTCTACTTCAGCCACGAACTTGACATCTTCATTTGGCAAATAGCTAATCATTTGCCAAATTATTAATAATCAATTAACAGTCATTTGCATGCATATTACCAAAGAGGTGTTTTCGCAAAGAACAATAATAGTGCAACGTCAATGAAGTTCGTTCACTAAGGTTTCTGCAATTAAAAAAATGCGGGGTCATCGAAACGTTGTAAAATGCATAGTTATATGTAGTTGTAGACTATGTACAAATGCCACAACTGAAAAAACAAAGAACTGAAAGTCAGTCTAAAAGTTGTATTATTAATGCCAACATTTCGCAATAAAGTTCGTTCAGTAGAAAGAACGAGAATATTCCAGCAGTTTCGAGCACAATTCTGAGTCAGTGACGTCAGAGGAAGCAAACAGCATATAACGGCGAGCAATTCGCGACGTTATCAGTGCTAAGCGTAAGCATGGCAATGGGACGAGCTACTGATCTTGCAGTACGCAATCAAAAACATACAACGCCACCAAAATGTTATTTCGCAGCGCCAAATTAGCCAAACGTTCCGCTTGACACAATCTACAGTGTGTAGTAGTTTCACTACAACTGGAAATAGCCGTCCAGGAAAGGCTTCCGGTCGGAAGCTAACGTTGACTGATCGGGAAGTACGTCTATTTTGTCTTCATATTCGTAAAAATAGGTATATGGCAGTCGCAGACCTAGTCACGTGAGCAAGACAAAGTTTTGGAAAGACCATTTCCGAAGCATCTACGAATCGATATATCGAAAGGTGTGGCTACGCATTCTACAAAGCGAAACGTAAGCCATTTCTCACTTCATCGAATAAACGTCGGCGTGTTGCGTGGGCCAAATATCACCTCAGCTGGACTCCATCTCAGTGGAAAAAGGTACTGTGGACAGATGAATCCGTATTTGAGGTTTCATACGGAAATATTGGTAGAAAGGTTATTAGGGAGAAGGATGAGGCAAACGATCCATTCTGTTACAAGCGCGTGGTTCTTCAAGCAAGCTCTGTGATGGTATGGGGTTGAAGGCAGCAAATGAGGTTGGAAATTTGCATTTTTGTACGGGCACGATAAAGGCTCCAGACTATATACGTGTTCTTGAAGTGAATCTACGGGGTCTATTCTGGTACCCCCGGTTGGGTTAGGAGACGTCACTTTTCCCGTTGTTAACGTGCGGAAAAAGTGACGCCTCCCAACCCAACCAGGGGGCACCAGAATAGACCCGTACGTCCATCAGTGCAGCGATTGCCAGACTGATTGGCAGAAAGCGATATCTTTTCCAACAAGATAACGCAAGGCCTCATACGGCGAAGATAACAAAAACATGGCTACGTACGAAACGTGTGCCTGTTTTAAAGTGGCCAGCAGCAAGCCCGGATCTCTCTCCTATAGAGAATATTTGGAGAATTCTTAAGAGGAATGTGGCCCAGTGTCGTACCAATATATACAACAGTTACAAGATTATCTGAGGCAGGAATGGGAAAAAATTTCTACAGACGCATTGAACCGTTTAGTGTCGTCCATGCTTAAACGTCTTGCTGCGGTTATCCGCCGTAAAGGTGACGACACCTCTTGGTAATTTACAACGAACATTTTGGAACGAACATTTTTTACTTTAGTTGCGCAAGGAAATACACCTGCATCGTTTATAATAACTACATGTTTTTTCTACACAAACGCTGTTACAATGTTGTATTCAATGTATCAAATGTTAATAAAATGTTTCTTTTGCATATTCGTTTCTTTGTATTTCTCAATTTCTTCATTTCAAGCTATTTCTTAAGTGAACGAACTTCATTGACGTTGTACATTGTTGAACAGATTCATAAGTAGCTATATGATTTGAAAATTGCAAAGAGTATTATTACCGTTGATTATAGCGATGAGAAAAGAGATTACTTTAATAAATAATGATGCTTTTAATTTTCTATCGCTGAATAAATCAAAAGGCTAAACGTAAAAACAGAATTTTATCCGATGAACACCAATCGATAGTTACCTTTGTGAATCATTTATGCACCTTTTTATTATATAATAAATAAAGGAAAGAAATCAAAACATTATACCGTGTAATTGAAGCTGAACCTATATATTCTACTTCAGCCACAGGCTTGAAGTCTTCATTTGGCAAATAGCCAAAGATAGTCCTTTGAGTGTATATTATCAAAGAGGCGCTTTGACAAAGAACAAGAATACTACACAGTTGAACAAATTCATAATTAGCGAGCAGTATGATTTGGAGATTGCAAAGAAAATCATTATCGATGATTGTAGCGAAGAGAAAGATAGATAGATTTTTGTTAAATAATGAAGTTTTTAATTTTCTGCCATTGAATAAATGAAAAGATTAAATGTGAAGAGCAGAATGTTATCTGATGAACAGCAATCGATAGTTAACATATGGGATAATTTTTATCTCGCATTTTAAATTTCAATAAATTAAATTCATCACGATAACATACCTTGTGATAGAACCTGAACCTATATATTCTACATCAACTATCTGCTCTATATCCTCATTTGATAGATAACCAATAATATTCGATCAAATTCGAAAAGTAGAAACATGTAAATAAAGTTAAGGAAGAAGATATATAATATTGAAACTTTTGGGTAGTTTGAAGTCCATTTATATGTTTGTTGAAGAACTCCTATTGCGGATGGCTCTTTGAGAAAGTTCGCCATTTAAGTTCCATTTCTTTCATTTTGATTATATTTTCTTTTATTTTCTAATTATTTACTTTATGTGTTTTAACTATTTTATTATTGGTGAATTTTTGTCTTTAATTCTTTAGCGATTAGTTGGATAATTGTAGTAAAATGTAGTTGATGCATTCACTTGATGCTGCTGCGTTAGGCTCGCAAAAAGGTGCATTGTTATCATCGTTTATCACTTCTTCTGTTTCTTATATATATATTTTCTTTTTCTTTCTTTTTTAATGCTTTTTTCAATTGTATATTGTTTGTTGAAGATCATCATTTTCGAAAACTAATGTAAGGTAAAGAAAAAAATTAAAAATTTCTGTTTTTGTTGAAAATTAAGGTAAGATAAAGAGAAAAGTAACAATTTCTGCTTTTGTTTTCAGACACCTGATCCATTTATTTATTTTAGAGTGATAAAGAATTAAATAAACAATTAAATCATTTATTACTTCGGTTTCTTAATATTGTGAAGAAATTCTGAACCAACCAATTATCGACAGATTATTTCGAGAAAGAGTTTTTGGATCGATCTTTGTTACTCTTTCGCATGTATTGATGTGCCCGACTTGTGAATCGTATAACAGACTTTTCGATATTTAAACCTGAAAATAAGTCAGAGTAGGAATTAATTAAATAGACAAAAATTACTTGGATGCTCTTCAGTATCTTAGGTTAAGTTCTTATATGGATTGAAATGATAAATGTCTCAAATAGGATCTGCCATTTAAAATATAGGTTTAATAAATTAGCATTACCAAGGCATGAATGGGAATTTCATTGACGCTTAGATTCTCTTATGCTTTCTTGAAAGTATACTACGTAAGCAGTTTCTAAGCAAAATGTAGCTAAGGGTTCTGTTTTCAATGGCATTGTTAGTGGCATCAAAAAACATATCACATAAACACCAAGTCTCTTTGTAAGTCATTTTTTGCATCATTGATGAAGGTAAACCAAGTCTTGCCTTTCTGGTATATTCAATTCTTCTGTTTCATCACTTTCTAAACGAATATTTTAACAAATACGCACTCGTCTATCAGGTTCGCATTCAGTTATTTGTTTATTTCTAATCAGAATATATTTACATATGTTTACTCTTCTGTAAACTTTGATGATATATTTTGCGCCAATATTAATTTGGCATAACGGAAGTATGCCAAATTCTGTATTTGGCCCATTGATATACAGAAAGATGCAAGACTGTAACAGGCTCACCACTAAACTAAGTTAAACGGTATTACGGTAACATTTGAATTTTGCACTTGCATAGTCAAATGTTTTCATTATAATGTTCAACTATAGCCCAGTTAACTAAGTGCGGTAAAGCTAGAATGTGGTATTATTATGAAAGGTACACGACTAGGTTAGGCGAAAATATTTAAAAAAAAGCATACAGTACTAAATAACAAAAATAGGCTTAAATAGTCACAATTAGAAATAGAAATTCATATATCATCAGTAGATTTTGAAAATAATATTTTTTTCAAGTATTTTAATAAAAATTTCAATGTTCAGGAAAACAGCATAATTAAAAAAATATGGGACATGTTTAATTTTAATTTCTCACGCGTACTTCTCAAATCATCTAGAATGTAATTGACAGCAAGATAAAATTTATTTTAATAAATAAATATTTTATGAACATTCAAAGTCGGCGTCATTGATTTTTCGCCAAAATTATCCTGTGTTTGAATTCTGAGCTGAAAGTGATTATAAAACATGACTAAATAAAGTTATCATAAAATCTGCAGTCTATTACACCCTCAAGGGGGTTTGACACATGTGTACCAAATTTCAATGAATTTTAATTAATTTTGTTTGGAGATATCACGTTTTTCGTGGACCAATTTTAGTAACATTTTCATTTTTCACAGAAAACGCATTTAAAAAAAATACAATAATATATTAGTTCAAATAAATATCAAGGAATAAGAATAAAATCAAAGACTGTTTTAGAATCTTAAAAGTTGTGGCTTTATTTTCAGATCATAAAAAAAATTTTGAGTTTTTCTTTGAAAGTGAATCTTAAGGTATCCGACTAGGTTGATCTTTTTCAACCTAGTTGGATACCTTAAGTAATTCTGTATATGATCCTAAGGAGTTTCGAATATTTGACCTAAGATGTGTAGGCATACGACATGACGATCATGTGATTGCTTTCAGCTTCCTACATTATGTCAATTTGAGATGAGCTTCAGTTTTATATGCAAGCAAAATAAGCAGTACTGTTCTTCTAAGAAAATAGGGATTTCATTAAAAATACACTTCCTTATGCAGATATTAATTTTAGGTAATTTTATCTTCCATATGCAGATAGCTTTTAGTGTATCTCAGTCAAGTTAGAAATTATAATTTAGAAATCTTATTTAATTTGTGTTTTAAAATTTTGCTAAAGGATCTGAGGTCGAAAGGGAAGAGGGGAGGCATAGAAGATAATCTGATCGGTCAAGTACAAACATAGCCATATTTTATCCATATAACCTTCAAATTTTAATATTCATCCCTCACTAATCCCCAAAACTTAACATCAGTTAAAACAATGGGCAGGATAAAGAACTGTGCGAATTCTACAGTTCTCAACCTAAGGCCATTGGTATTGATGAAAAGTAAGTGGCATTACAAAATTTAATCACTTAAAAAATTTGGAATGTGACATATTTTTTAAATCAAATTTTCAGTAGAGTTTAGCAGATTAAATTTATCCGAGTTAAAAAATGAAATATAAATAAAATAGCTCTTAAATCACTGATTCTTAATCGAGCTGGTGAGTTGTATTATTCCTTACTTGGCGGCGTGTGATTGATGGGAACTTATATGAATAAAGTGTACATAGGGCTCGTGCTGGCTTTACATTTATTTCTTTTTATGCATTAATATCGTCTGTTCTGTTGTTTCACACAGCAGTCTAAGTGACATACCCCTCAAGGAACTATAAAAATATAATACCAATTGTTAACCCTCATGAAAGATATACGTACGCAGATAAAATGCTGGTCTTGAAGGCTCTTAAACGCCCACAAGTGATGCAATAGGTATTTTGATGTGACAGATATTAAACCTTCTAAGTTAAAGGAAGGAGACAAACTACGAGAAAATTCATTGAAAGACGAATGAGACTGAAATGTGTACAGGAAGCTGGGTTCCTAACACTCAAGTTTGAAAACCGTTGACTTAAAGAGATATGTAAAAATCGTTTCATTTTAATCCAGCTGTTTTTCAACATATTGGGCAAGCTCTCTTAACCACTTAACTTAATAATTTTCTTTGCTATCTAATAAGACGCTCCCTTCTGTTGTGGAAAGCGGTTGTCGTTTTTATTCATCTCAGAAGGCATATAATACTTCAGTTGTTTATGGATTCTAGGTAATTTTTGTGTAAAATTATAAAGATAATTAATGATTAAATTTTAGTTTTAAGACCAAAAATGCGATAATTCGATGCACGAGTATTCTCGGGCTGTTAAGTTAAGCGGTTAAGGGGCCACAAAAAGAGAAAAACGATAGAGTGGAGACACATGGACAAAAACGAGAAACAGCTAAATCTAATTATTGAAACCAAACAAAAATAAAATATCACGCTTAAATATAGGCAAACATATAAAATCAAGACAAAAGAAATGATCATCTTAACTACTTAGAAGCAGAACGAGAGTCAAGTTGATATGGAAATCTGTGTCTTAGGTATTAGACGCCAAGAACCGCTGGCTTTAACAGAAACGTAAAGAAATTTTTGACTCGCATATTCAGAACTGTTTTTGAATGTTCTTGTGTCGTTTGCAAGCGACGTTGACAAGCAACATAGTAACAACAAAAATGCGATTTATAACAGCCACTCTATTAATGTGGGCGACAATTCGAAAGCCGTTAGTTTATTTTACGCTTTAAAAAAAGGGAAGGAGGAAAAACGCATCTGGTCCGAACTCAATTTCAGTATAAACATTCCAGCAACGTGAAGTATAATTTTTTCCTCCCATCTCCCTGTCCAAAAACTTATTTCGCCGTCAATTCTCGCCAAATCCTCCATAATATCCTTATAATGATATTTCTTTACAAAACTGCGACAACCGATCCGAGAATGACCACGCTGGCTGACCAATCATTTTATCCAATCACACAAACGTCCGCCCTGCTTCTTCTGTATAAGCAGGAGAATTTTCCAGTTGTCAAGCTGATTTAAAGTTGCATTTTGTGTACGAATTGCCCGCGGCCCAGTTTGAAGAAGAAGCCTATAAACTTCCAGACAAATCTGTTTTTCTGAAAATTTTACCCGAGATGTGGTTATGAAAGCTAAATTGAGTTTAGGAAGAAGGGGGAATGGACGGAATGGATAATAGATACGAAACAATACGGTTTTAAACAGCCTCCAGCGGATTGCTGCGTGGAGGGGGAGGATTCCCAGAGTCGCATCACGTAGTGAGGAGGATAAACGTTTAATATTTTTTTTGGCACGCCTTCGCCCTTCTTGTGTTTTGCGGGATATTTATTTCGAAGTAAAAGGGTAGCACAATTCATTCTCTGGTAATGATGAACTGCATGTGAAGCTGTTCTCTGACTTATTATGCAAGTTCAACGAAATTTATAGTACGGATCGGCATTGTAGTTTACGTGGCTCATGTTATTTCTGGTCTAAAAACTAGGAATCTAAATTTATGAACTATTTTGAATGCTTTTAGTTTAAATGGCCGCGGGCTATATGTTTCCTTTTAGATGAATTACGATGTAGTTTGAATTTTAATACATTTTACTTCAGACTATTAAGAGGAGTGAAGTTTTGAAGTATAAGTAATCGTGTATAGTGTGGAGGTGGCCCTAATCCCACTTGGCTACCAGTAATCGTGTATTACTTGCCATAGGTAGGGCTTATGGTAGCTGAATATCAGTCTTTCATTTATTTTTGACCATCAGTCTTTCATTTATTTTTGACTATCAGTCCAGTCTTTCATTTATGTTTGGTTATCAGTCTTTCATTTATGTTTGGCTATCAGTCTTTCATTTATTTTTGGATATCAGTCTTTCATTTATTTTTGACTATCAGTCTTTCATTTATTTTTGACTATCAGTNTTTCATTTATTTTTGACTATCAGTCTTTCATTTATTTTTGACTATCAAGAGGAATGAAATTTTGAAGTTCAAGTAATCGTATATTATTTGTCACACTTAGGTATGGGTGACGATAAGATGGTGGCAGCGTTTCAAATATTTCTGTCTATCAAGAGGAATGAAATTTTGAAGTTCGCGTGATTGTGTTTTATTTTCATACTTAGGTAGGAAGCTTAAAGACAGCGTTTCGGTCTTCGGTCGAAGATTCAGTATTCGAAATCCGATTCCACCAAAGATTCGCTATATATTTGGTGCATGAGTTGCTTATGGATCAAACTTTGAGACTGGATGGAAATTTAGGATGGAAAGGGATGGAAATTTAGAGCGGTTGTTTCATTCTAGTTATCGTCCTGGGCCATGTTGCTCTGGTAGCAGAGTCTCGGTTGCGCGTTCGAGACTCCGTTCCACCAAAGATATGCTATGTATACAGTATAGGATGCACGCTTATTCCGATAGGGTAAGGGAAGTCGGTACAGATGCCGTGCTCGTAATATGGCCAGTGTTGAAAATTACGAGGTCGGCCTCAAAATAGCATTGGTGTAGAGAAATAGCATTAGTGCAAAGGAATTAAGCTAAAGTTAGTTAAGAATTTCTATTAAAGTGAATTAAACTAAACCATGACCAGAAATCATACGATATTGCTCTTAATCGCGAAATTTGTCCATAATAGCCCTAGTTTTACATTGGAGATTGTACAATCGAACCATCAGTAAGTTATCGCTTTTCAAGAAAATAAATTCCCGTTTCAAAGAATGATATAACAAGTCGACTGTACGTAAAGCTAAATATTTTGCACGATGATTATTAAGCACAATAACATTGTTATTAGCTATTATTTTGCACTATGTTACGGAATCATCATGTCAAACAAAAAATGCAGGTTTCCAAAATCATTTCGATAAATAACTCTTTATTATAACTCATTGCGCAGCATAGGAATAACTTAATGGAAAATCTAACGCAGTTATTCATTCAAGCGTTTGAATTTAGCAATAACAACTAGCAGTAAAATATATATTTTATCTTTATTTATTTTTAGCTTTTTGAAATGAAGTCGTCTAACTAATTGAGTTTTTAGATTTACAACTTACCCGAAACGTAGCAAAAATGGATATTTCTTGCCGTTTAACAGTAAATCAACAAGAACTGAATTTTATCAAGTGTACTTGATTTCCTTCAGAAAAGATGAATAATATATTTTAACAAAGAATTTTGCTCTCAGTATTCTTAGCAAAGATACGCCGCTTTCTTTCTGAATGGTTTAAAAAAGAAAACCTCAAGCTTTCATGGTTAATATCCTCTAGAGAGGTGAAAAATATGTGTCTGGGCTGGTTTTTAAAAGCTGAGTTTGAAAAGGAAATACAAAGGTAAGAATAAACTATACAATCTAATAAAGTGATGCAAAACGAAATGTATTAAATCTAACAAATTTAGCTATTTCTTAATGAATCTTCCTGTTTTCATTGACATTTAAATGAAAAAATTAACCCAAAACTGCGAAGTGATGCATATTTGCACTCTTTAGTTCAGCCACATTTAAATTATTTATGAATAATTTAGTGATCTCTTAAAAAATAACTTTTGCCAAATCTTCGACTTGATGTAGATAAATTTTGAATCAAGAAATATTAATCAAATAATCAAATTATTAAATAAATTAAATAATTAAATTAATGAACTCGTTTTAATTAAAAAGTTTAAGTTCAAAATTATTTTTTAAAACAATTTTTCACGTATTCCTTGAATTCATTTATTAAGATTTACTTAATTATGGTAGAAAAATAAAAGATCCTTCACTGTAAGGTTAATAAGTAAAATCAGAAATGTAATGCATGATAAATATTTGGTTGGTATCTACAAGTTGGAACACACTGATTTCGACGCCAATATGGTTACCTGAGGAATCAAGCGGATTAGTTCCATTGGCAACCCATCGGCTAGATTGCTTACGTCATGGCAAGCGTTTTGCGTGATTTGAGTTGTTTACATACTACGCGGATTTTTAAATAACTTAAAATATTTATTAAATATTTAATTAAATAATAAAATGTATTTTAATTAGTATGATTTCAATTAGTAAATAAATGACAAATAGAACTTGGGTTTATTTAGTGATTATATATTTTTCCGATCATATAATTGAGATTTTTTCTTTGCCTTGTAATAAAAATCGTTTGCATGGAATTTTTGAAGTTGTTTTGAACGCTACTAAGGGCAAATGTTCTGCTGCTCCATTAGAGTAATTAAAAGAAGCTGATTCCGTACATTCACTAAGCTAGCGAAGCTACTAGGATCCCACTTTGCTGAAAGCGAAGCCGCTGATGTTTTTTTAAGTTAAAAAAATTTGCCCGGTGCCCACTTCTGATGCCGCAGGCATCGCGAGCCCTATTTTTCCTGCTTCATTAGAATAATTAAAAGTAATAGATTCCGTACATTTAATGAGCTAGGAAAACTAGTAGTCCTGATGAAATTCTACATTTAAAACGGGAGATAGTGCAACGGCAAACCACAAACGCAGTGGGTTCGAAAAAAGATTAACTTTTAACTGTGACCGATGCACGTTTGTTTACCATCTTGCTTTGGCGACTTGGCGCGATTGAGCCGTTTCACTAAGAGTGTGTTCCAACTTGTAGATTTCAACCAAATATTTTCCTATTCATAAAAATGAACCATACCGAAATCTCAGTTTTACTAGAAATAGGGAAAAAAAATTGAAACTTTAAGAAAATATTACAGATGAAACGTTGAATCCCAAGATCAATTATTTTTTCTAATAAGCAAAACTTAATTATTATTGAATACTAAATATATATCGTTACTGGTAAATTAATTAAAATATACATACTGAATTACACTAGTTAATTATTGGATTATTTGTTAAAAAAATTAATCTGACTCGCAAATCAAAAACATGTGAAAGTGGTACTCGAATGATTTTTTGAGAACAAGCCAATGAATCCACTTTAGCCCGTTACCGCCCAACTTCCTATTTATAGGACAGTTACATTTCACTTCCGCGGTTCAAACGAATGCATTCCTTTGTTTCTTTTCTGCTTTGTCTATGAAGTCAATAAGTATCAGCAAACTTCTAAACAGTTTTCAGCAGGTATCTTACCACTAGTTAGCTAGATTTAGAAATCAAAGTGTCGCCATTTTGATTTTTTAAAATTTCTCCTTTGATTTATTTGTGAGGTAATACAAGGAATTAGAAAGTGATTTTTATTTTTCGATATTTTATTGTATTTCAAAAATCTTTAAAATTTATGCATTATGCAAAATATTATTTCAATTTTTTTTCTAAAAAAAAAGAAAACCCAAAAGAATTTTCACTTCACAGCTAACTTAATCTTGGTGTTTTAAGCATAATTGAATAGAAATATATTGAAATCTATTCTTTAAATTAATTTGGGTGTTAATGTGTTAGAGTCTGAAAAATTCGAATAAAAATAGTTCGCTTTATTGAATATCAGATTCAGTTACTTGACTCAATTGTGATACACAATAGAATCTTCAAATCAAGGAAAGAAAAATAATAATCCTGATGAATCTTACAAACTTGAACATGATGCTTATAAGTCTTTTGAGATACGGTATTCGCAAAATATTGATATTTTTTAACGCATACCAATGTCATAAGTTATTTTTTTATGTAAATCATAGTTTTCTCATTCAAACAATTTCATCCATCATTTTGATTAAACTTTAATCATAGTCGTTATTTTCAATCCTAGAAAAGCAATTTCCTAAATGACCAATATCAAATAAAACTCGAACGATACCATTTCGTTTACCAAACATGTTGCAAGGAGTATCGTGTCGATTTGATTCCAAACTCAACACATTTTCAGTAATGCACCACGCAAAGCACTTTATAATGAGGGTCATTTTCTGTTGTGTACAGTGTGTAGAATTTCTAATATAATAAGGTGGATGCAGGTGAGTGCAGTTGGACGCAAATTGCCGTCAGACGGTGGAGGCAGCAAGCCGTGCATGAAATTCTCAGCTAATTCGGTCGGAAGGCTCGTACGTCCACCAACTCCAGACGGAAATTTGGTGGGAAATTTTTGATAAAACATAATTCTCATTATTTGAATAGGGGTCTGTATGCATGTCACACACGAGAATTACATGTAGTATTAACAGGTGAGGAGGGATTCAAACAGGATGCACGTGACCGAACAGGATTTAATGCGTGAAGTTGGATACAATGTTTTGGTGGTGCTTGTCTGAAGCCGATTTAGTTGTTTAGAAGGATGATTTTTTGAATTAATAGGTAATTGTTTGATACTTTCTCGTGTACGAAATATAGTAAAGGAAAATATTGTAATCGTCAAAAAATTCTCCTTCGAAACTCCACACTTTAAATCTTCCCGCGTCTGATGAAACCCTTTTTTCGAAATACGTCTGTCTGTCTGTGAATAAGGTAATTTTAAAATAGAATTAATTAGACGGATGAAATTTGATCCTGATTTGTGACCTTAACACCACGATTGTAGATTTTCCTGAAGTTTTGGAAGAAATCATTCCATGGAAAATCGGTCTGTCTGTAAACACAATAACTTAAAAACACATTGAACTGGATGTTTGAAGTTTGAAATACGGTTTAAATACCAAAAGTGCAGATTTATAGCAGATTCAGAACCAAATCTCTCAAAGGCAGACAGTCTCTCTGTTTATCTGTCCATATGTTTATGAACATAATAATTCAAAAACGCAATGTTCTGAATAAAAAAACTCAGTATGTGGTCTTGACAGCAAAGTGATAGATATGCTTCAAATATTTGTGTCAATAAATAGGAGGAAAGAGGCCCAAAATTATCTTCACTATACGACTAAGCTAAACACCAAACGCATCATATTATATAATTATGCGAGAAAATTAAGCTCGAGATTTTTTTCTGTATTGTTTTAGGAGAAAAAAGCATTACCTCAAAATTCATACTTTGGAGTGGGCATTGCATAACTGAGTACGATCATTGTTCTAACATATTAAAGGATTTAAATATCGTACTAGAAATCGCATAATTAGCATGAAAATTGAAGTGTAGATTGTTGAATTTGTGAATGAGATTTGTATATTTTATGAATATACAGTATAAAGGTAATCCAATTTTCTCTTCAATATTACCATTACCCCCTTCGAATTTTAAAAAATACCAACTCGCATCATGTCCAAATTGAGTGCATTTACAAATTCATTTTGGTTTAATTTTGAGTGTGAAAACATTGCCAAAATTGAAAGAAAAAAAACATGAAGTATCGATCCTAAAATCGTTCCTTTTAATTATATTTGAAGACCACAGATGCACTGTAGGTGAAGCAAACATTTCAGTTTCTGCATTAGCATGCATGGCGAATAATGATTGCCATATGATTAAAAAGGGAAAAACAGGAACTTATCATCCTTTCCTGATTTCTCTTTTGACATTGAAACTGAGTGATGTATTTGGTTGTTTAAATCTTTGACACTGTATTTCGCCCATTCTTTATGATGCTTAATCTTTCGATTAGGGAAGGATGACATCTCAAAATATCCTTTGAAAAAAATTTTGTCAGAGAAACACGAACGTTCTATCCCCCTTTTCAAGTAACTGGAACATTATGCATCCCCTTTGGACTCCCCTTCTTATTGGGCTTTCATACTTGTAAACCTCTCAGAAGCAATAAATACAGTTTATCATACGTGGGATTATATTTTAGGATGAAGAATAAACGTTCTACAGGGTAATTAGAGGGCATACAGATTATTTCCTCGAGAGAACTAAATTCTTTTGGTGCTGCATTCTCCGTACGCAAAAGGTTGAATGTTAACACTGATAGTATCAATATCATTTTTAGAATCAAAGAAAAATGGACAAAGAGAATCCTAGTCTATGATGTTAACAATTCGAAAACAGTTTTAAAACTATAACCAATCACAACAATTAAATTTCAATATGACATACGTATATAAACTCTCTTTGATGACGTTAAATCTTATGATCATTTTAGTTCTTTGGAATCTTCTCTTTGTATCCCTAAATGATACTGGATAGCAAGTGGCTGAAAAAGAGACTGTTCATTTTTTATCGATCATCACAAGAACCATCCGTCTTCTACCGAAAGCAGCCGTCTAAAAGATTTCTATGACTTCTTCTTGATTACGGGACACCTCGCCCCTGGTCCCGGAGACGAGTCCATTGTCAGGATAGTGCTGAGGGCCCGTGAGATGTTCTTGTACTATATTTTCTTTATATATATACATATAAACACTTTCTCGTACATCGATGCTTCCATCCGGAGGGTCACCAAAATGTGCAAGACAGTTTAGATGACGTGGTTTCATGCTGCCGCAGACTTGGTCGGCTCTAAATTCTAACAGAAATTGACAGCAGAAAAAAAACAGGACTAAACCTGTGGAACGAGGTTATTAACCTCCTGATAAATAGAATGAAGGAGACCTAACTTTTCCTCTCTGTTTACAATTGTGGACAGATTGTGTTTATCATAAATTAGTTTTTTTGCATACTTTTCCGTGAATTCACTACGTAGTGTAAAGTATCTCCCACGGCGCCACAAGGGCATTTGATGTTCAAGCTCCTCCCAAACCGTACAAAGTACGCTGGGAATCTACCGTGTCCACTCAAAAATTGTACAATAAAATGACTAAATTTTTTCACATGAATTGAAACCGCCGGTATTAGTTTTTCTGTATGTCTGCCGTTTGTTGTTGTGGACGAAGCCCAACGCTCTTGCCAAATCTGTGTTTGCACATTGGAAATTGCATTTTTTAATTGTTTAAAGGATTTCTTTGGAATTTTTTCAATGTTAGGTCTCGTTGTAGCTTTTTTAGCATAACTATCAGCTGTTTCATTCCCCTGAATTCCAGTATGAGCTGGAATCCAGTGGAATGTAATGGATTTTTCTTTGCTCATTTCTAAGATGTCGTTTTTAATTGCAAGAATTTCTTGTTTACTTGTTTTAAAAGTGTTGAGTGCTTCAAGCACCGAAAGAGAATCTGTGTATAAGTTGATTTTATTCCATGGTCCAATGGTGGAAATGAATTCTAGGGCCATTTGTATTCCTGTGACCTCCGCCTGGTACACTGTGGCAAAATCTGACAACCTAATTGTTCTATTGAAAATCTCTGCGTTATAATAGAATACAACTATAGCTGCACCAACCTGATCGTTAATCTTTGATCCATCTGTATAGATCTCAATCTCTTCCGGAAGGTTTGTGTTTATCGTAAGTAATTGAAATATTATCTGCTGGATGGATATTATGTGGATCTAGTCTGGTTTCGTAATCTTCCCATTTAAAAGTTTTTGATCCAAACTTTATGTCGTTATTTATTGTCGTGAGTAATAATTTGCCAAAAACTCCCTTTGCCTTAATGTCCAGCGGTACAATTCCCGCGATAACTTGTAAAGCTTCCGTAGAAATTGTGCGGTATGCTTTGGTTATTTTTATAAGTGGTCTACGCTGTAGACTATTTAGAGAATCCCTGATCTTTTTTAGTTTTAATCTATTGCCCCATGCTCCTACTCCAAAAAGAAGGTAAGGCTCTATAGCTCCATAATATATCTTTCTGAAAAGACCCGAACGCTTAGAATAGAATTCATTAGCTACTGTTGATAGTTTGTAGGTTAATGAATCTGTTTTGTCTCTGAGTGCTTTAAAATGTTTGGTTAAAGTGAGACAGCAGTCCCAAGTCACACGGAGGTATTTTATGTTATTTACAACTTGTATTGTATGATTATTAATTGAAATAATGGGAGGGTTTCTGAGATTAAGTCTTCCCCCAAAAGTAATAGGCATTTGAAATGTTTTTTGTATATTAAAGGAAAGCTTATGCTCTGCACCCCACGCAAGTAATTTTTCGAGAATTGCGTTTCCCTTTCTTTCGATTTCCTCTTTATCCTTGCCTCTAATTACAACAATTATGTCATCGGCATAGGCTTGGATGTGACTTCCCTGTGGTAGGCGTAAATCAAGGGTAGTGTCCATAACAAGGATCCAAAAGAGAGGTCCGCTACACGAACCTTGCGGGACCCCTCTCTGGTTATCAAAATTCCATACTTCCTCATCCTGAAAGTAATGTATTGATCTATTTGTGAAATAGTTTCTCACCAAATTAAAAATATTCTGAGGGCAATTTGCCTGTGTAAGTTGAAATAAGATGCTTGTGCGCCAGACTGTGTCAAACGCACCTTCTACGTCTAAAGATAAAATTGCAACTGGTACACGCTCTTGTAATGCTATATTTATGGCCTGCCATAAGCGGAAGTTTGCAGTCTCGCAAGATCTGCTATTTCGAAAACCATGCTGTTGTTTATGTAATTTGTTATTTTTATGGAGCAAGTGGGTTATCCTCAAGACTAAAAGCTTGTCTCTAAAATTTTTTCCAGTACCGCTAAAAAACGAATTGGGCGATACGCATTAGGTAAAGATGGGTCTTTTCCAGGTTTGTTAAAAATTATAAGTTTTCCTTTCTTCCAAGTTTCTGGAAAAATTCCCAATTCCAGACATTAATTGTATGTGTAATGCAGTATGTCTGGATTCATGTCATGGAGTTCCTTGAAGATTTCTATAGAGATGCCATCAATCCTAGGTGCCTTCTTCTTTTTCATCGTTGAAATAGCATAAGCAATTTCTTGCTTCGTAAACTGTTTATCCAGGATCGTACTAGAGTAAGTATTTACTGTTTCACGTTTTTTCCGTTGTACATGAGTCTCCTGCGTTGAATCATCAGTGGGAAACAATGCCTGAACTATTGTTTGAATAGTTTCTTCTATAGTATTTGTGAATTGTCCATTGCTGGTTTTCACCGATTGAAGAACTGTTTGTTTTCTTATTTTGCCGGCGGCAATTTTGTACGGAAGATCGAATGCGTTATTTGCAACTAGTTGTTGGCAGAACAACTCAAAAGATGCTCGACACTTTTGTTTTATTAACCATTTGTAATGAGCTTCCTGTTTCTTGTAAACGATTCGTCGCATTGATCGTTCCTCTTCTCTTCGACATCTTTGATATCTGGACCTCAGTGCCCGTGTTTTCTTTCTGTTTACCTCAAGCTCGGAGTCCCACCAGGGAACTCTAAGATGTTTAATAACTTTCCTTGGGAAACTTTGACTAATTTGGTTGATGGTAATTGTTAACTCTTCTATCCATTTCTCCAATTTTTGTTTGCTATCTATAGTTTGTATTTCTTCTTGTAATTCAAGAAATTTTTGATGCACTGCTTTACAAATTTTTAAAATTTGCCTATGATTAAAAAATATTCTAGGAGGATCCCGTGTTGCATTAAAAGATTATATATTAAAAACCAGATAATTATGATCACTAAAATTATTTTTTATAACTTGCCAGTTCATTTCTCTTGTTAGCCAGGTTGGCTGAGGACATAGTAATGTCGATCCAGCTTTTTCCATTTACCGTTTCCAATGTTGGTTCTGAATCTTTGTCATACCAAATAATAAGATCATACTTGAGTATAAAAGATATCAGACGAGCAGCCTGATCAGAAATGCGATGATTATGGATTTCAGGACCCCATAATTCGTGCCTCATATTGAAATCTCCCCCAATTAAAATGCGGCTAAAATTAATGTTTCTAAAAATATCTTCAAGTTTTAGAAAATTTTGCTATTTTTATTACTGGAATGTGGAATATATACAGAAACCACTGTTATAGTCTGAGTACCGTCTGAAATATCTGCAATGACAGTGTTTTGACTGACATAACGGGTAAGGATTGAAAGATTTTTATTTCGAATAATTATAATTGCCTTGCCATTGAGTGCAGCGACTATTCTCCAATTCAAAGGAAACCCTATGACCTTTCCTTTTTGAGGTACGGTTCCTGTAAAAGGAACACATCTGGGATTTTATTCGAAAAACAAAGGTTTGGCAACTCTTGGGTCGCCATACGTGAACGACCACTACGGACGGTACACTACTACTAGTTTAGGTATTCTACGGCTTCCACATCGCTGGCTATAGAGTGTATATGTTACCGTTAAAGTATGAAATCCGTTATTCTATAGAATACCTAGTTATTATATAGAATAACTGATCAAGTCAGTTAAAGTGTTAAATAAACTTTTATTTTACACTTTAACTAGTTATTCTATAGAATAACGGTCCACGCATCATTAAAGTGTAAAATAGCCGACATGATGCAGCCTGTTTGTTAGTCAGATTGGTTATTTGTATTTTCAGCATCTGAAGTGGGCGCCGGGCAATTTTTTTTAACTTTAAAAACATCCTACGGCTTTGCTAGTAGCGGGAGCCGGAACCTAGTAGCTTCGCTAGCTCATTGAATGTAAAGAATCTGCGTTTATAGTGGAATTTGTCCATAACTTCGTTCCTAATAGAGATACTGAGACAATTCCTGTATATTCTTGAACCTTCATTTTGTCGCGAAATTCGCCAAATTTGTCGCCAAGTTGCCTAAACAGTCGCCAAGTTTGTCGCCAAGGTCGACTGTCATTGACTTCCTTTCAATACGTATTCCTGTAAATCTCTCTTTCCAACTATAAGAATAATATGGCAAGAAAGCGACATTACAGTTTTATGACACTGTTATAGTGGTTTTAATTTTCCATCGGTTATGGCTGATATGCAATCAACAGTTATAAAAAAGCGGACTTGTTTTAATGTCAGAATGTTTATTTTACACTTTAACGGCCTGTCATTAGTTGTTCTGTAGAATACCTAGTTATTTCATAGAATAACTAGGTAAAGTATGAAATAAATAATTTATTTTGCACTTTAACTGACTTGATCAGTTAATCTATAGAATAACTAGTTATTCTATAGAATAACTGAATTATACGCTTTAACGGTGACATATATAACGCTTGTGCCTAAATCGAGAATTCTGAACATTTCCAGCAAATACCTATGTTGTATAAGTTGTAATTCAATGTTTTCCACTCTTCAATTTCGAATCCTCGCACGTTGAAGGTTTTAGGGAACAAGCTTTTGATTTTGAACTGTGACCAGATAACAAAGATACAACTTGTATTGCTATCTCATTTCATAGACTTTTAGAATTACCATAAAAAGGACAACTTTGCCACATTTTTTTCTTCTTTCAACTCTTTTGTAAGCTAATAATGTACAAAAATGCTTCAAAACCATCATAGACCATTAGTCTTGATCTCTAGTTTTATATTCTATGGAATTATGTCAATTTAAGTAAGCATTTCTATGCTAAAAAAATAAAAAAACAGCGTTGCCAAAGCCACCCTTGGGAAGGGACAACTTTGCTAACTGTATTAAAACCAAGGGAAGTCGCCAAAAAACATCAGAAAAAATATTTTTTAAACTATGAAAACATTTTACTCATGAGTATTTGCTCTTTATTATAAGGGAAAATACACAAAAATATTTGAAACATAAAAATTGGAATGTTAAAAATTCACAAACCTTAAAGTTTAAAATAGTTTTTGACAGTTTCATCAGAAAAGGTAAAGTTTTCGCGTTTTTTGTTTTATGAAGGGTCAATTATGTACACGAAATCATGTACATTGAGTCATACTTCATCATGTACATTTGGGAAGTTTTTTTTACGATGAGTCGCTGATCAAGAGCATCATGAGTCATTTTTCCAACCTGCACAAATAAGGATTTATTCGAGGATCTCATCTTCCTCATCACTGCAATAAACTCTGGTGTCCTAGAGTGTCTCCGTCTTTGAATGGAGACACTTGACTTTATTCTCAGTGGTTCTTTGAAGGATATCATACTTTTCAGACGCTTTTCCACTGCTCATTTCCTTATAAACCACACCAGGAACAGCAAGCTGTAATGTAGTATCCTCATAATTTTGATGCCTGCAGCTTCCACAATTCGTCCTAATGCGTTATGGCATATGAAATACCAATAAGGCAAACAAGGAAAACACACGATTTGAAAAAAGTATGCTAGAATTTGAGAAAAAAATGAAATTCTGGATTGGCGAAGTTGTCCCATTTTCACCCAGATTCCTGGTGCAACATTGCCAAGTTATGTTATTAAACTGAAATGTAACATAAAATTCACATCTAAAAGTGACTCTGAAATGAAATTATATGCTCTATTAAGCAAAACAAGTCGTTGTTACTTACGTTTTAATGAACGGACTGTTCGAATCACTTAAGCTGGCTACTAAAAACACCTGTTATAGAAGATGTGGCATCATCGTGGCATCTGGCAATATCAGGAATTGTGATTTCATGCAGATCGGATCCGCCCTCTTTGTGATGTCACCCATCGGCCAATAGCGAAGAGCCTGTTACTGTATTTAAGGGCTGATTGCTACTGTTCATTCTCTGCTCTTCCTTATTTGTATAATTTGATTGCTAGCTGTATAATGATTTTATGATTTAGATTTTAATTTAATTGTTGTTTCATTAAACTTGTTATTCTGTTAACGAGTAGTCTTGCCTTGACTTCGTCACCAGTTACGCACAATGGAATACTTCTGATTTTTGTGGAATACAGGTATGATAGATCGGGAAGCCGAGTAGGGTAGTATCGTACAGGTTAACATGTAGCACTTCAGTGTCAATAGTTCTATGTACTGACTACCTCGACAACTATATAAATCTCGCCTCTATCAATGCTGTGAAGTTAACTCTAGAAGTTACGAGTCTTAGGCTCTAGAAGTTACAAAGACGAAAGCAAAAACGCTGATAAAAACTTGTAAAACTAATAGTAAGGGTTGAACCATCTTCAAATGTCATCTATGTGCAATGAAATCATTGGCGTCTTTATTACTTGGTCCAGGAACTTTGTAGGGCGGCAAACATAATTTTTTTCAAAACCTGGCAAAGTTTCCCTGTTTACGGTAGCGTTTGACCCATTTCAGATTTTAAGTTTAGCTTAATCCTTCCAGTGCCAGTGAGGCCATTTGGAATCATCATATTCATTATTTTCTTGATCCGCATCTGAGCCTGCCTCTGATACGAAATGGGCATCATTATATTCTTCGCATTTTCCTCTTTTCAAATATATTTTTTTATTCCTACCAATAGATGGTTGTACTATCGATTTTATCTATTGAAAAATTGCCTTTTTGAACTTCACTTCATTCAGCAAAAGATGTCAAAATAAAAATGAATTTTAACACAATTTAAATGAAATTACAGGTACAATTTCATTCTTATTATTTTTAAATATGTTAAAATACACTGACAGAAAAAAATCCCAACACCAAGAAAAATTATTGTAGAGTAATGAAATTTCGGCAATGCATTTGTCTAGGTAACATATTGAATTGATTAAAGTTTCAAGATCATATGTTAATGCAAGCACGAGAAGAGCAATTTCAAATGTGAAATGCTGGTACATTAATAACCAATGTAACCGCCAGAATTTTGAATGCAAGCATGCAAACGTGCATGCATTGTGCCGTACAGCTGCCGGATGTCAGTTTGTGGGATGGTTTTCCATGCCTGTTGCACTTAGTCGGTAAGTACAGAGACAGTTAATTCTGGTTGTGGATGACGCTGGAGTTGTCGTCCAATGATGTCCCATACGTGCTCGATTGGAGAAAGATCTGGTGATCTAGCAGGCCAAGGCAACATGTCGACACTCTGTAGAGCATGTTGGGCTACAATAGCGGTATGAGGGCGAGCGTTATCCTGTTGGAAAACACCCCCTTCAATGCTGTTCATGAATGGCAGCACAACAGGTGGAATCACCAGACTGACGTACAAATTTGCAGTCAGGGTGCGTGGGATAACCGCGAGAGTGCTCCGGCTGTCATAGGAAATTGAGCCCCAGACAATAATTCCAGGTGTAGGTCCACTGTGTGAAGACTGCAGACAGGTTGGTTGCAGGCGCTCACATGGCCTCCTTCTAACCAACACATGGCCATCACTGACACAAAGGCAGAACCGGCTTTCATCAGGAAACAGATCTCCACTCCGTCCTCCAATGAGCTCTAGCTTGACATCACTCACGTCTCAAACGGCAGTGGTTTGGAGTCGGTGGAATGCACGCTACAGGGCGTCTGGCTCGGAGCTGTCCTTGAAGTAACTGATTTGTAACAGTTCGTTGTGTCAATGTGGTGCCAACTGCAGCTCGAATTTCTGCCGCAGACGCAGTACGATGCGCCACAGCCATACGCAAAACACGGCGGTTTTCTCTCTCAGTAGTGCCACGTGGCCGCCCGGAACCCGGTCTTCTTGAGGCAGTACCTTCCCTTGACCACTGCTGCCAACAATCATGCATAGTGGATACATTCCTTCCAAGTCTTAATGCAATATCGCGGAAAGAAAATCCACCTTCTCGTAGCCCTACTAAACGACCTCGTTCAAACTCAGTGAACTGTTGATAATGGCTTCTTCGTTTTATTAAAGGCATTCTTGATTAACATCAACTCACTACGTCAAATCTCAACGATAAATAACGCTCACGAACTTTACAGTGCATATTTAAAGCAAACCTGATTTGCATGTTCATAGTGGCGCTACTACTCCACACTTATGCGCCTAGTGCGAAATTTGAATAGACGTCATCTTTCAGATGTATAAACACGCCTATCAAATTTCGTTTATCTAGCACAACTCTTTCTTGGTGTTGGAATTTTGTTGCCGTCAGAGTATTTTATTTGAGTTGTTTTTGATAAATATGTCTTTTAAAATTTGAGTTTATGTTCCCTGAAATATTATGACTCAAATTGGCAACAAAGAGGTTAGATGAACACAGCTGAACTCGTCTTGATGACTATACCTGTTGTGTTTACATTCATTTGAAGTTCAGATTCATTTTTTTCTGTAATATTTCGCAATTTTAAAATAATATTTAAAACTACATATCAACAAAATTTTAAAATAATATTTAAAACTACATATCAACAAAATTTTAAAATAATATTTAAAACTAAATATCAAACGCGTTATTTTACTAATATGCCGAAAAGGGAATCTGAAATTTTATCAATTGATAAAGCAATTTATTTGGTGATGAATGGAGAGTTATTAGACATTGAATTAGAATATTCCGATGAAGAAATTGCTGAAAATATTAAGAAAATTCATCGAAATGTAATGACAATCAAAGTATTGGTAGTGATAAATGAGTTGAACAATATTTATCTGTTGGAAACATATCGATTGACATTGAAGTAGATGATGTGCAACGTGAAGATTTTGATGAAATTATACAAGATTTGGATGCAGAAAGAGTTGAAGATCCCGGGATAGGAAATATAGATTTAGACATCCCGGACCTTGAAGATTATTACCATACAGAGTATTACAGTTTTTTAAAGTTATGAAAGGAAAATGTGTTTACTACTATTAATAAATGTATATTTAGATACTATATTTTATAAATGCCAATCTTTGTGAAATATTAAAAAAAATCTTTAATTGTGTTGCATTAACTCCCAATGATGCCAATAGGAATCACTCTGAATTTTAATTAAAATAATTTAAATTTTTTTTTCGTTTTGAACTTTCATCTTAGACCCAAAATGAGTACATTTCATAAAATTCAGAATGAATAATAAGGGTGTTCGGAGTGAAAGGGTTGTTATTAACGTTATATTAACGTTTGAAGCGACACGAGAAGTGTTTTAGAACGGATCTCGTAATTTTGAACTTCGGCATCCCCCCTCTCCAAGCGTCAACACCACGCCGGTGGGTGGACATTTGACCCACGATGTCAGATGTAGCATGCACTAAGCCCAAATGCAAAACGGATCTTCAGTGGAATTGGGTTTCGAGCCTGGCTCTGAAGCTGAGACCCTACCTCTAGGCCAGCCCACGGTCAGGTGCTATCGGCAGTAAGTCCTTAAAAACAGCCAAATTTTGATAAAATGAAAGCTAGAATATGCCATCCTTGAACTTGGCGCTGAAACTCAACCGTCTGTCTACTGCGTTTATGCACCGGATTCATACTTTTTAACATTCAAGTTGTATATTCTTCGTATTTTAAAATGCCGTCTTCGAATCAGTCATATAATTAAGTGCACATAACTAACGTGTGTGCGAGAAAAAAAGCTTCATTTAAAAAACGAGAGCAATTTATGATGATTTGAGGACGCATATTCAGCCTACTTTCCTAGCAATCTGTTAAGAATTTAGATTCGAGTTTAAAAATTTTGTAAAGAATATATTTAAATGTGTTACTTATTTCAACAACTCGAGATGAAAGTCTCGTGTTCTAATAGGTCCGGCGTGGCTTCGAATCCCACTAATGGATGAATGATACATTCCACCCCCCATCTCTTCGGCAACAGCTTACCTTGTAGGAATTACTGATTATATGCAATGCTATGAAAGAATAACGTAATGCAACTCCTAGCATTCAGTTAATAATGCAAGGTGAACTGATTATACTGCTGAAATCGTGGAATACAGGATGGAACACCACTCCGTACCCCTGCGCCCGAAATCATTGAGATTCCCGATCAATCGGATAAAATCGTGGAATAAAGCTGAAAGAAGACAAACTTCTAACTCGGATAAATAGGTGAAGGCTTAACCCTTTTAGTGCCGAACGACGATATATCGTCGTTCGCAACTCTTGCGAAAAGTGCCAACCATGATATATCGTTGCGTATGCGATGGCTCTATTCGCATCGCGAGAGAATTCTATCCCAAAATAAATTTATAAAGCTTTATAAATGGTTTTATTAATATATTCAATTTATTAATAATATTCGATTAATATTAATAATATTAAATTTTTTTGTTTTTCATGATATATTTATGTTATTCGCATGATTTTCAACAAATATCGAAATACAATTAGCATTAATTTATTTTTCCTTTATTTCGTATTATCCTCCTTTTTCGAATTTTGTAAACATTATTCTTATTTTGTTTTTTATGAGCATATTCGCAAACCTTAGCAAATTCGTCAAATTGGCGCGGTATTCTTCGCATGGGTACGATACTTTCGGTTGGCTCTAAAAGGGTTAATATTGCTTTATTGAAGAGTTTGGAAGCCATTAATGGAGCTCAAACTGTTGTTCCTTCAACAAAGAAATTAGTTTCTAACACATAGGAGAATATTCATTCCCTCAAAAATTAAATAATAAAGTTTTTTTAAATACCTCAATTAGTTATAGTTGATTCATCCGAAACCCGATGGATTTGCAAGCAATTTCTTTTCAAAAAAAGTGTGGTATAACTAAAATCTTCAGCTTATATATTTAAGATACTGAGAAAGCATACAAAGCACCAATTTATTACACTCGCATGCCTTTATCAAAGTATTTGTCAGCTACTCTATATGATCTTCTCCTTTAAAATTAATATCTTAAGATTTCATTGGTTCCACGCCAGACATCAATCGCCCTTTATGTGCGAGAATCGATGCTAGCTGCCAGATTTAATTTTTAAATCGTCCATTTACAGGAAAAAAGCGAGAAAAATCTCGATTGACCGACCGAAGTTCGATATATCGGACATGGCGATGGGAAAAATAAAAAAAATCGCCAAAAAATTATTACCAAACGTCCATATTTCATACTATCCGCTTTTCAGATGATAGGGAGGAAAAAAATAATAAAATCGGAGTATTGGGAACCGCAGATTTGAGGGAAAAATCATTCTCTAAAATTTATCAAATCATTCGTCGAATGATAGAAAAAAAGTAGAAAGAGTTGAAGAGTAGAAAAGATCTTGGATTCAACCAGCAATCTTCAGATCTATCTCGATCGGCGATATCATCTGACTGGTGGAGCCATGGAGAAACGATCAGTCAACTGATTTCAGCCCCTTTTTGAAAAAGTAGAAAATGATAATCTGGCCTGGTAGAAAGAAGAGGAAAAAATGCGGGCTAGATCCAGTATGAAACTCCTGTTTTATACGTTTTATTCCCTGTATTTCCGTCGATGCAGACGGCATATGCAGATAAAGTGATGGTTTGAAGCCAGACAAGTTACATGATGTATAGGGCACCATGAATAATGTTTTCGACTTGGAACTCCGCGGAGCTCTCGGTTTTCTGATCCAGTTGGAAGCGGTTTTCTTGTTGAACGCCGCTCATGTGCTGCGGTTGAAAAGGTTTTTCCGCACGAAGGGAATGGATACATCCGCAGAAACGATCTTTAAAGACTGCCGAAAGTATCTTCACTAGACTGAATGATTAGTCTTCAAGAATTGGGAAGATTATGTTTTATATTACGTGTGAGCAGCTTGTATTCAAGCCTTGAATATATGAAGAGACAAAAAGGTAAGAATATCTAAAAAGACAAAGAATGACAGAAGCAATTTAATTGGTGTGCGCAAGTGCAGCATCATCCAGGAAAAAATTACTAAGTATAAAATAAATACAAATATTAAAAAAAGGAGAATAAAAAGGTGGAAGGGTAAAAAATAAAAGTAGACCTTTCCATTACATTCCGGTTTAGGTTCAGGCCAAAAGAGGATATTAAATTCAGACCGTAAAGTCTTTTTCCTCCACAGAAAACCTATTCCACTTTTGAATCTGCATGAATTTCTGGCCTCTGATGAAGTCATTCACCAGATTCTTACTTCTTGTCGTTGTCTACTTTTACTTTTTACCCTTCCACCTTTTTACTCCCCTTTTTTTTTAATATTTGTATTTATTTTGTATTCAAGCCCTGAGTATGACAACTCAATTGGACTTTTTAATCCTCCAACGCTTGAATTTTATTTCAACAACGGTTGCGGAAAACTAAGTAAATGAGTTTTATGTGTGTACTTAAGTTTAATTAGATTGACTTCTTGTTTAAAAGATACACAAGGGAAATTTTGGGATTGGACCTCACAGTTTCAGTCGCGGTTAAAATGACGAAAACGATACATGAACCGACCTCTGAGTGGCGTAGATGCAACTTTTGCCGATTGGGGCATTTTACTGTAGCGAAAATCGTCGCTTGACGCCCTCTATCTCTGTAGATATGCTGCGAAATCGCACATCCACCATCAGTCTTTCTTTCGGTAATTCGGTAACATATCGGTAATTTACCAACAAAATACGTTAAACAGTGATTGAGCTGGTGCCGTTTTCCTTCTTAGTTATAAAATTACTTTATAGCATGTCTAATTTGGTTGCCCCTTTCGAAGTTTCGCCAGGGGCGTATCGCCGGCTCCTTTCCCCCTTTACCTACGCCACTTCTACTTCTTCAACTTTCATCTCACACTTTTTAGAAGACATTTGATCCATGATGACAGATTTAACTAGCACACGTTGGATTTAAGGCGGAACTGATCTGGTGGTTGAATAGATGTATTGATATGGAATCTATCCTCTGCGGGTAGTTGACAAGAACCGCAGGCGCTGTCTTAGAGTAAGTCAAGACTACGACTGAGCTGTAGAGTTAAGGCATGGCATGACTGAGGATCAGAAGTCAGAGGAATTGGTTAAGGTCTTCATTCTTCGGCTGTGTTCTTAATCAGCGTTATTCAAAAACTGGTAGACAGATGTGCGCTGTAGCAAAGAATTTATCAGTGGGGCTGGGCTGCTTGCTTAACATTAGCTTGGTTTTCCTCCAAACGAAAGGAAAATGTGGACCGGCTTCATCTGAAAGTCTTCTAGGAAGGCAGCCTACCCCAAATATTGGAGCTGAGGCAGATTTTCATCTTAGGTGATATTATATAAGTGCTCCAAGGTCACTTTGACCATCAGAAGTTAACATACTTCTCCCCTTTATCATACGACCTTGATTGATGAATTTTGCTAGATATAGTTATACCAAGCGAGATTAGAGTTTAATTTAGTTATATTAACGTCCCGTTTTGAAGTAACACGAGGATTATTTTGGGACGGACCTCGCCATTTCGAACCGCGGCCAGATGTCGAGGACGACACCCTCTCTTCAAAGTTCCGCACCACACCAACGGGAGGTTAATTGGTCCTTACGTATGATTTAACGTGTAACAGGCCCAATACACGTCGGATCTTCAGCGGAATTGGGTTTCGAACCTGGGACCCTCCGGTCCCAAAGCCGAGACCTTACCACAATGGTTTTTAACCCTTTCGAGCCGACTTTTACATGATTAAAATTTAACTATAAAAAGTAGTTTAATTTGATGTTGACATACAAAAAGAAGTATACTATGACTTTGAAGTTTTTCACTTTTCCCGCTTCCTGGAAATCTCCTGCTACAATATGTCCCAATCGTGTAGTCGACTGGGACTATTCCAGTAAAACATCTGTAAAACTCTCTTTCCTGCCATAAGATGAGCATGCCAGGGAACACAACTCTACAGATTCGTAACAATGATCTTGTTACGAAGACAACAAAGACACAAGTCCGCCATTTGCGATCTGAGAATGTTTCCAAGTTTCTTTAATCATAATTTTATTCCCCAATTCCTTAGGAACAATGAAAACATAAAAATCCATGTAAAAGTGGGATTTATTTACCAATAGGGAATGAAGTCTAATCTCCGGGACGTATGTGCCCCATTAGGACAGAAAGGGTTAAAATGAAATCGGCGCAGCTTGACGTGTAACACGTTAGTAAGTCTTGACTCTGCTGAGAGACTTTTATATGGCACGTGTATGTTTTTTTCTTATTGGTGCTTCATATTACGCATCTGTTTCACAAAGTTAATCACGATATCTTTGATTAACCGACTCTTTATACAGTGATCCCTCTGTATAGCTGCCACCCTATGATTAACAAATACCAGTTTTTATTATTCATTATTTATTTGTTATTATTTCATATAGCCGCCTTCGGCGACCAGCTTGTTCGCCGGGAATATGTTTTCAATTGAATATTGCATAATTTTATATTCATGTTTTCTTTAACGACGTAATTTTAAACTTCAGATTGTGATAGATATTTAACCCATGTTCTTATACTGGCCTTGCACCTGTTCTGTTCATTGTCTACATAAATGTCCGTAATGGAGCCAAATAGCTGACTATATCATGTAACATCTAATTGCACGTTGTTGGCGCCATCTTCACTTTCTTATTCCTCTCGCAAAAGTATGCATTCGATTTCAACATCAAAAGGGTGCAGTACAGTTTATGGAGAGCGGCATGTTGGCTGGATTAAAACCTGCTGAAAAAAGAATGAAAACATAGCAACCATAATAATTCAGCTTACTGGATATATTTCCCAATATGCGTAATATCTCAGATCTTGGTTTGCAGATTCCAAAAAAATTTGATGAAATAAAATATGATAGCAAAATGTATTAGGATATTACCTAAACTTTCAACAAAGAGAAACACGCAATTAAATATTTGTTTAAACAATCAAAACGGTTTGAATTGCGTTGCAACAATGATTTTCATTGTTGCAACGCAATTTTTGTTGCAACAATGATTTTCATTGTTGCAAATTTTGCCCAAAAATATATTTAAAAAATAATTAAAATTAGAGAATAAAATTGTACGGCAACTTAATTGATATGATTGAAGAGGTAATGTTTTGCACTTTGAGATAGTGCATAAATGATTTTTTGCTGTAATATGTTCCAAAGTTATGAAGGAAATTTCGATTAATTTTTAATAATTTAAAATTTCATAAAAGGGCCCCTGTTGCACATTCCCACCCTCCAAATTATGTTTGCCCCAAATTTCGTAACTTTAGGTCCAGAGGTCTGCTCTGTAGAGGACCAACAAACAGACACTCGGACACGCACACAGACACACACACATTCTCCTTGATTATTAGTAGAGATTCTTTGTGATTGCAAGATTGTTTTTCAGTCACTTCTCATTTTCTTTCAGTGAATTGAGGGCCCTATTTTTTATTATTCTAGGCAATGAAAGCAGACTGAAAACTTACACGAAGTTAAATAAACTAATGAAGCTGTTGTAAAATCACTATAAGTGCATTAGGTTCAGCCGATTGCTTCAGAATTCTTCACTGAGTTATATCCAAGTGAAAATCTTTCATGGAGGGTGCATACCTATATTTGTGAACAGAGAAATTACCTCAAACTCAGAAATTACCTCAAACTAAGAAATTACCTCAAACTAAAAATTNCCTTAAACTAAGAAATTACCTCAAACTAAGAAATTACCTCAAACTAAGAAATTACCTCAAAATAAGAAATTACCTCAAACTGAAATTATAGAAGTAAAGTTGCACCGGTGATGCGAGATTTAAAGGAGTCCACGAATTATATGGTTCAAGATCTCCAAAGCTAATAATATATATTTTAAAAAATATCTTATTTGAACATGGATCTTTTTTGTACCTGCAATTTTTGTTATGCTGAAATGACGAATTTTTGTTACTTATTATTTGTTACCTTGGATATTTCATTCGAAAAACAAATGATAAGGAAGTGATATCTACCAAAAAAAGTAAAGTGACAATGCGAAATCATCCGAAACTGATGACAGCGTTCCTAGTAGCGAATCTTGGAAACATTTAATTTCAAAAACTATGACAGATGGCAAAAACAAAAAAGTCAATACGAAAACGGTATCACTACTTAGTGCAAATCTTCCATCTGCATACATTGATCGTTTAATTAGAAGTCTTGAAATGGCCATCCACGATGACACTTCCACGAGTCCATCATCCTTCCATCCACGAGTACACATTATTGTAATTACTGATGTTAATCAATTCAAGAACGCTATTTTATGTTTTTAGTCTTCATAACATCCCGCTTTTGTATAGAGCTAAAAAACAATCAACAGAAAAAACAGAATGAATTTAAAAAAGGATCTTAACTAAAAATTTTAAACTAGAACAACAAAAAAACCCCCAAAATTATTTTTATTTATAAACAATACAATTTATAGAGTAAAATTTAGAAAAAAATTAGATAAAATTAATACAATGTTTAAGTGGCGCGCAATTGCAGCAGCAAAATAAAAAACAGAGAATAATAGAAATCAAGATCATACAAAGAAAGCCAATAAATAAATAAATAAACTCAGAGTTAGTCGAATAAAACCAAAAACATTCTAGTCCACTTTTTCAAGGGCTAAGAACTATTCGAAATGGATTCAAAATAATAATTGGGAAATTTTTCTGTAAGAAGCTAGCATTACTCCAAACATAGCTTCTCATAGCCCGAAATTTCCCAAACAAAGGGCAATGGAACAATTTTTTTATTAAAATGCTATTTTTACTAATTAACTTACACCCTTTCAAAACATCACACTTCCTTCACTTTGTAAAACAGTTATGATTGTAAACAGATACCGAACGATATGTGTTTCAGCACTTCTAATTAAGTGATCGGTGATTGTAGAGGGTCATTTTATACTTAATCGGTGACGCTCTACAATTTGTACGGAAGTGTTTTTCGTTATTTGGCACAATTTCTGAAATAAAATCCTTAAATCCAAGATTAAGATGGCGAAAAAGGATAGTGAACGACCACTTCACCGCTGGTATGCATTACTTCCATAGTTCTAATTTTATCGTTCCAGTGTAACGTATAATTATATAAGTATTCGTTTCGCTATATAAATACATTCCCTATCCCTACTTGAATACATTCATATACATATGCAGAGATAAGATAATATGCGTCATATTATTTTTTATAGGAGCTAATTGGCATTTGGTTATATATGGATTTTGCTCCTGCATGTGAAAAACGCAAGAATTGGAATCGAGTGCAAATTCTCCCTGTTGTTATACTCGCATAACATGGTAAATTGTATAGACGTACAGCATAGAATTATTTCACTTAGTGATCAGATGGGATCAATATAGTTTTTTTTTTCTTAAAATCGTCTTGAAATATGATGAATATTATTTTAAATTAATTTCAATCCATACTATCAGCCACAACAAATTTTAATAAAATCCATTCTCTATAAAAATAAAACGTTTTTTAGAACATTTCAAATGTAATTCGTGAACATAGGCGCTATATAAATTTTTTTCTGGTTTCTGAGTCCAAGAGAATGGAACGAATTAAATTATTCCAATTAATGTTGGATAATAATATCATGTTCCCTATGCTTTTTATTCCCCAAATATCTTGAAGCTGCATACTATAGTTTACTTCTAGTATTCTTCAGTAACTTTTGCCAGCTTCTTAGATATTTATTACTTTTAAACTAATTTATACCATATGCCCGACATTTATAAAATAGATTAAATTATATTGCAGTATTTATGCCCTTTTTTTTATAAAAGTGTTAAAACTATATTACATCAAATATGAGCTTTGTTCTAAAATTTTGATGTTTTCGTTCAGTTCAATCCTTTCTTTATATAATACGAAGGGAAAAAGATCTAAGAAGAGGAAGGGAAATTATTACACTAAAAATACAAACTTTTGCTGTGATTTTTATAATCTGGTAACAAAGAAAGAAAGAAGTTAATGTTAAATAATGATAGCGAAAACTCAAAAGTTAAATATTCAAAAGTTAACTATCTAGTCATTAATGCCTGTAATAACTATTTTATAGCAAGCGATAAGCATTGTTAGTAAATGCTTACTCTTTATTATCTGTAATATTTATTATATCGCAATTAAGAATTATATTTCATTCGTTTTCAGCCTTTCCTAAATATCTGAATGGCCTGGCACGTATTCTAGAGGATTCTTTAACCCCATCTACTCAGTTAGGCAATTGTTAGGTATCTACTCAGTTAGGCAATTGCAGAACTTATCAATAAAAGTCAATGTTGATTCAAACAGGATAACTTATCCCAAATTAAAGCAGACGCAAGCACTTTTGAATCTGTAAAATTTTTAAACAGCTATATATCTGAATGGCCTGGCACGTATCCTAGCGGATTCTGTAACCCTACTTTTGGTATCTCCTTAGTTAGACAATTACAGAACTTAACAGTGAAAGTTAATGTCGATTCAAATATAGGATATCTTAACTCAAATTAAAGCAAGGAGGATGCAAGCACGTTTAAATCTGTAAAATTAAACAGAATAACTTCTAAAACTTCCGATTTCATCGCTCTTCTCCTTTGACCTTTCACGCTTTAACGCAATTATTTCCTTTCCTCAACAGCCTAGAAATATTTGTGCACCTTACAGGCTACTTAATGATTCATTCACATATTTTCTATTCTTTACTCATTGCAATACCTGGTTTAAGGAGAAGTTGCATATTTTCTTTACTCATTGCAATACCTGGTTCAAGGAGCAGTTGCATATTTTCTTATCTTCTATTGTAGATATTTGCATCTAATTTTTATCATTTCGGGCTGGGAACAATAAATACTAGAAAAATATCACCGAAGAAATATTTGAAAATCCTAAAATTTCATATCCAAATTACGGTTTCTGATGTAGAGCCCTACAACTGTTTAAAAAACTTGCATTCGTGTCATTTTTCTTTAAAAGAAACTCGATATTATATTAAAAATGAATCCGTAACTAAAATTATCTACTCTATTAAAATTCGAAGGTAAACAAACGTATGTATGTATGTATGTATGTCCCTCTATCTTCTCACGAACCGCCGAACGGAGAAGCGCGCGGAAAGTACCAAAAGATGGGGAATAATCCAGGGAAGCCATTTCGGCCATTTAAATTTCGAAATTTTAATTAGTGAAAAAGATATTAATTAAAAACTAACTGACAACAATACTTTTCATTGTTTCGGATACTTTATAACAATACTTTTCATTGTTACAGCGCAATTCAAAATTTATTTTATTGTTGAAGTCGTTTACTTTAAAGAACATTGTTACAACAACAATAAAAAAGTGACGCTGACAGAAATAAAAAGTGTATTGTTGAAAGTGTATAAATTCTTTTTTTTATCCCGTGATATAGCGTCCAACAAAATCATTTTAACGAAATTAAAAGTAGTGTTTTGTTTCTGTAAAGTTATGTGCCGAAAGATATAGATTAGTTATGTTAGTGATTTTAATCATTATTCATTGATTTGTTAAAGTTTAAATATTTGTGGAAGCTTCTATTTTAAGCTGATATTTGGAAGTTACTATTTTTGCTTTGTTCAATTCTCGCTTTTTCCGATGCCTAAAAGAAAAAGAGGATTTACACAGGATGCTGCCCGTAGACGGCAGGCAATTAGAAAACGTGAAAGGAGAGTTGCTGAAACTGAAGAAGAAAGAAGCCGCCGATTGTCAACTATAGCACAACATGGCCAGGACAGAAGAGCGGAAGAAACAGAAGAACAAAGAAATAGCCGATTGTCGGACATGGCACAACGTGGGCAGGAGAGAAGAGCCGAAGAAACAGAAGAACAAAGAAATAGCCGATTGGCAGTAATGGGACAAGGTAGCCAGCAGAGAAGAGCCGAAGAAACAGAAGAACAAAGAAATAGCCGATTGGTAATAATGGCACAACGTGGCCAGGAGAGAAGAGCCGAAGGAACAAACGAACAAAGAAATAGCCGATTGTCAGCCATGTTACAACATGCAAGAGAACGCCGTCTAAATGTTATTGAATTACAAAATCACCATCAGATACAAACTTTTTATACAGCTAGAACTGTTTTGAACTGAAGAACACAACTGTGGAGAAATGGACAATCTCTGTCTGAAATGCGGAGGGTTGTATTTCCGGGATGAAAAGAATACCAGAGGAATTTACACTCATTGTTGTCATAATGGAAATATAATTGAGCAGGCTTTAGTGTATCCAGTGGAAATGAAAGGATTGATGGATGGCTCCGATGAATTATCAGTGCATTTCAAAAATAACATAAGGTCGTACCAGTGCTTCAATGGGTGCACAGATTGTACCGTCTACAGGGAGAGGAGCGTATTGCTCCAGAATTCATGGCCAAATTTATCACAGGACCTCTCATCTACACCCAGCTGAAGCAGGAGGTGAAAACACTAATACAATACACTTCAACAATATTATAACAGACATTAGGCATGTGTCACGTGACCTCAGGTATTATTCGATTTAGCCCGTGCAACGCCGGGTCATACAGCTAGTTGTTTAATTATTTAAAGAGAAGTAAGAATTTTGTTTCCCTTGTTACTTCTTCGTCATGCAAAAAATTAATGGTCTTTTTAGCTTCATTTTGAAATATATTACAAAACATTGTCATTTTACACTAAATATGGACATTAAAAAGTATTATTTTTATATTTTTCTTGTAGAATGATTCTAATTAGAAATTTTTAATATTGATGCATATTAAAATCATGTTACCATGAGTTCCTGCAAATTAGTGGTTAATTAATTTTAAAAACTTTCGATACTTCGTTCTGAATTCAATAAATCTTCATTTTAGAGGCATATCTTAAGAATTTTATTTATTCCATAGTTTACTGGATTTTCTTTCACCTATGCATTGAGCTGTCAGGGCTCGGTCGTAGACACACAGCCGATATTCATTCATTCATTCGGCTGATACTATGTTTAGCTCATCTTTAAGCCTGTGATACCTAGTATATTAACCTATGCACCCAGCTGTCAGGCTCAGTCAGGGTGGACACCACACATCTATCTAGTCTGGCTCACATGGTTTATGTTTAGGCCTCATCTTTAAGCCTTCAGATACCAGTATATAGTCATGACCAGCTTGCCTGTAAATTTCGACTGGACACATGATATTCACCCATTCATTCGGCTTGATTTTATGTTTATTTCATCTTTAAGTCAGATACCAGATATTAGCCGCACCAGCTTTCGTCAAATTTCATCATTATTATTAGACGATATTCGTCTGATCTACTATTGATACTATGCTTGGTTTCATCTTGCTCTGGTGATACTCAAAGTGTTATTAACCTATGCATTCAGCTGTCAGGGCTCGGTCGTAGACACACAGCCGATATTCATTCATTCATTCGGCTGATACTATGTTTAGCTCATCTTTAAGCCTGTGATACCTAGTATATTAGCCTATGCATTCAGCTGTCAGGGCTCGGTCGTAGACACACAGCCGATATTCATTCATTCATTCGGCTGATACTATGTTTAGCTCATCTTTAAGCCTGTGATACCTAGTCAACTTGTATATTTATACGTATTTTGCGATTTTTATAACTAAATCTATATTAAATAATTTCACAACTGTGATAATTAGCATTACCTAATTAATAATTGTAATTTTAATAGTTTAATTGGAGCATAATTATAATCTATATATGGAATAACTAATAAATATAATTACGTGTTCGTTATCTAATCATAGACAAATGAAGCTCGATTTCATTATTAAGGCCGCATTAAGTAAAGATGAGGCGTCAGAATTTTACAGCTATTTCACAGCCAGTTTCAGAAACATTCGGGAAATTGTTATTTTAACATTAAATTAACAATATTTTTTCAAAAAAGGATGATTAAATTAAAATAATTATATTAAAAATTAAGTAGATTAAATTAATAAGTAACTAATTAATCTTAATATTAGAGGTTTTTAGATTTTATATATTTAGGAATGTGACTATAGGACACATCGGCTTTTGATACTGTCGGTTAAGTGTCGCGTACCTTGCAAAGACGGAGATTCGTCGGTGACTCAAAAAGTATAGAATAATAATATGTCATATACTCAGTTCTATAAATTGATAGTAAACTATAAAATAAGATAATAAACTTTATAAATGTATAATAAATTACAAATACATGATAAACTTTATTAATGCATAATAAACTATAAAAACATAATAAACGTTAAAATGTATAGTAAATTATAAAATATAAATAAACATTTTAGATATATAATAAATGATATAAATTTACATTAAACTTTAACTATTTCGACAAGTTTGCCAATAAGATATTTCCTGAAAAAAAATCGTAATATCGGCAATCAAAAAATGGTAAGCCAGTATGTTAATGGTGGTCAGTAGAAAAATAGTGGACATTATAACTATAGGAAATTTTCTAAAGATTATCCTCTGAATGTGATTTTCCCCCCTGACTTATTACATTCAAACAGAGATTTGTTCAAAAGAATTACAACCAGCTGCTAAGCTATATATCTTTTTTATGAAATCTTAGAAAGGTATTTTTGAGATTTCATTCGAACTAAAGTATCATTGATAATAAAATGCAGATGCTTCGCTGTAGATTTTAAAAAACAACCGTTTCCAATAAACTGTATAATGGTCACAGTCAAACGGCAAACATTAACACGCATGGCATCTAACACGTGTTTTATTGCACAGTCATGTGACATTATGCCATTTTTCCTCTTGCAGGAAATAAATTGGAATTCAAAATCGGTGAGCGTATAACATGACAGTGTGAATTGAACCTATTGTATTGAAAAAACAATCAGTTTATCCCTTTGTTAGTCTCAATCATTTTCATCCTTAAATGGCCGCAATGTATTTCGAGGATATAAACTCTATTCTATGATACGTTCATCCTGTTTTGAATTTTTTTTGTTTATAACTATAATAATTGGTTCTAATGAGAATGTAAATGAGTATTTAATATAAATAAAAGCAATTGTATGTATGTATGTTCCACATCTCCTCCTAAACCATTACACCGATTTCAACCAAATATTGCACACTTATTATTTAAGACAAGGGGAAGACACCTGTGAACTTTTCAAAGTGCAAAAGTTAATTAAACAGTCAGTTAATTAGAAATTAAACGAAACAGTTTTTCCGCAGTAACTTTGAAGCAAATCTTAAACTTCAAATTTTACTTTCTCAATTATGCAAATTTTATATCTGTGTAATTTTTCCTTCAACTTCTATTAATTTTTCAAAATTTAATAAATAATTGATCACATGCAGACGATTTTGAAATTTAGCAAATTTGTAGATACTTCGTTGCTAGGCAAAGGTGAGACTTTGAACTAATCTTCCTTTATTTCTGTTTATTTTTGTAAATATTTTATATAAGAAAGTGAAAGATCACTGTCAACTTTTAAAAGCCCAAAAGTTAATTAAAATTTTAGATAATAAAAAATTAAGCAAGATTTTGCGTTTTCCCGCCATATCTTTCGAAAAAATTGCACTATATTAAAGTTCAATAAATTATTTTTTATATATATTAATATTCAAAAAATTAGCTTTCAATGACACAAAATTAATTTCCGTTCAATTTATTGCTCTCATTTCAATAATTTAAAACAATTAACTGATAAGAACAAGAATACTTACTTAGAGCTGTTGCTAGAACACATTAACAGAATTCTAGAAGAGCACTAAAGAAAGGTTTAAATGCAGACAATTCATAATTTATATTAGGAACAACTATTGATCTTGTTTATTTTAACGTTTTTTATTAATGAAAAATTAACTATTTAATTAATTGTCCAAAAACATTCGTATTCTTATACTTCAATATTTCTGAACAAAACTTGAAGTAAAAAACGTTTCAGACGATAAAAAATTTTTGAGTCTTATAATTTTCTACACAAAAATAGTTTTTGCATTAAAAATACATGAAAGTATTTTTATTTTTTTTAGTATTTTTTTAAAATACATAAAAATAAAGACATAAAAGTATTTTAATCCCGAGCAACGCCGGGCATAACAGCTAGTTATGTAACAAAGATTCAAATCGTAAGTCATTAAAAAAGCTAGCAGATCTAGATTGCATGCGTTTCTATTAGATATTGCGTCTAAAGGAGAGTTAGTTGTGAAATTTTAGTTTGTGATTTCATTTATTATGGTGCAGATCTTGTAAGATGCAGAAACTTCTATATGCAGTACGGGATATTCTCCACTGAATATTGTTGAAGCAATTCCCAGTATAAAACTAATTTAGTCTCCAATCTGAAAGATATAAAAATTACAAGATTTATAAATGAAAACATTCCAAATCGTTACAAAACATACACTTGAGTAGAAATACATGCGAAACAAAACATAGAAATATTATTATCTTAGAAGAAGCAACATATTCAAACTATGTGAATTTCAGATAAAGTATACAAAATAAATACATAGTAATAGCTAGAAGTACAATTTCAGAGAAACTAAAAATTTGTGTAAAAAAAGCAGATATACGAAAAGAAGATAAACAGCAACGTTTGGGAAGGAGCCAAACAATAATACATAAGCTTAAAATCCTCCATTTTGAATTTTAGAAGCTTACTTCTGTAAGAAATACTTTTGCATTTGCAAGTCTATTAGGGGATAAGTTTTTAACAATTTTGTTTTGGAAATAATATTTATAAATGGTGAAATTTATAAAAATAAGAAATTGAATTTTACTGGTAATTCGTATTAATACACGAAAAGATAAAAAAAGGGTGAAAGCATTTTGTTATGGTAATAATATTAGAGAGCTAGTATATTTTATGATTGAACGTTTCCTGTTTAGGAGTTAAAGTTAAATAAAAAATTTCAATTTGTTTTGCCATTCGAGATGACAATTTTATTTTCAACTTTATTTTTACGTCAGTAATTCTAAACATATTTACATTAAATTTGTAGCTTTTTAATTTCTAATGCTGCTTTCGCTTTCGAAATTCTGATAAATAATACGCTTAAATAATTTTCAAAGTTTTGTATCAGTGCTTTGATGTTCATAAAAATCAAAATTAGTTTCAAGATAAGAGATAAGAATCTGAAGAATTTTTCAACTTTTCTTTCTTTCGTTTATTTTCACTTTTAGGGAAGCTTAAATTTCTCTATTCATTACAGAATTGTTGAAAAATATCCCCTTGATTTATCTGTTTTTCATTTTTGGCTATTCTTCATCTATGCTTCGCAGCATGGTTGGAGCTAAATTTCAACAAAATTCTTAGCTTAAGTTGATTGGATTTGCATTAATTTTGAGCAACGGATTTTATTTATTTATTACCATGCTGACCAAAAATGTGTAAAGCTAAATATGGTTGACAAGGAGAGAAAAAATTCATTTTTTTACGAACGACTACATATTTTATGCAAAATAAATAGTACATAATAGACAAAACACCATAATACGGAATAATATAATAATACAAAATAAATATAATAATACTATAGAGGGACGAGGCTCATGTTTATATGGAATGCCTCTGTTGAAGAATTAATTCAATTTCAGGAACCATTTTTTATTCCACGACACAGTACATTAAAAGGTACAAGACGCAAGACAGAGAACAACACAAGACAAGTACACAGTAGAAGAAAAAAGAGAGGCATCATGGGAAAAACCCGGATGGCTCTAGTAGCGCCACCTACTATAAAAAGGAGAAGGCAGTGAATTGTAACCGCTACAATACAAAATAAATATAATAATATAAAATAAATATAACAATACAAAATAAATATATTGATAAATAATAAAAATTTTACTGCATCCATTAACGAGTGGGGTAGAGAGAAAAGTTTTTAATACAGTTTTACTTGAAAGACACATCAAGAGAAAGCTAATTAACAATCTAAATTATCCTGAAAAATCCTAAACTGGATCTATTTTGGAGGTGAGAATTGCCAACCCCCTCAAACCCATTTATCGCCCTCCTACAACATAAATCAAACTAGAATAAAAAAAACATTAACAACAAACCAAATTATAGATACAATACGACGAAATGAACACTTTAGCCAAAATCAATTATTAACAAAAATGGATTATAAAAACAATGAAGTTAAACAAAAGTGCTATGCACTACATTAGAGTTGGTTCAGTTTTGGATAGCAAACTATAACACTTAGATTCAGTTTGTAATAGTTAGATTTAAACCTTTTAAAATGGTGTTAGGGTCCCAAACGCTGTTAACAATGCAGAATTGTATAAAATTAAACAAACATTCTGTGGAAATACTTTTTCTTCCAGGAACAATGTTATAACAGCGAAGGATTCATAACATTTATGTCTTTTAGTGTGAGACGGCAATTTTACACCTGGTATAATTTTTAAACATCGGGCAAAAACTCAATTTTTATTATGAAAGTGATATTTTATTCAATTCGCAAACGAATATATATATAATAAAATATAACATTCATTTCGACATACCATTCGCATTACAATTATTCTTAAATCGCAAGCCAACCCTAATACCGCAAGATGAAGTTCAATATTGTTACGGTATCTTCACGATATTGTACGGCATTCAGAATATCGAGCAACGCCGTGGAATTATCGTTCAATTATCTTCTGCCAATAGGGTAAACGTCGTATTTATTCTTCTGATCATCACATTAACTTTCTTTCGAGAAGCTAGAATAAAATAAATTCATATTTATGTAATTATTAATTGACTTTTATATATTTGATCGAATAAATCTTCGAATACGTAGATAGCCAATTTCTAAATTATTAAAAAAATCGGTAAGATAGATTAGATATATCTATAAAAATTATATTATATAACTTATTATAATAATAGAAAATTACAAATGTTAAAATAATAAATGCTCTATGATTAAGTCCGCCATTGGGGTTCTCCTCCAATTTTTTTCCATTTTGATTGTTACTTCTTTTGCTTTCTAGTTTTTTTTTCTTTTATGTGTTTTTGGCTATTTTATTATTGGGGAATTTTGTTGGTTAATTCTTTAGTGATGGGTTGGTTAGTTGTAGTAAAATGTATGATGCAAACACTAGGTGCTGCTGCGTTTGGGGCGCAAAAAGGTGTATTGTTATCATAATTCATTACTTCTTCTGATTCATATTTTTCTAGTTTTTTCTTTTTTGATGTTTTTTAAAATTTTTTAAATTTTCTATTATTTTTTAGCATTTGTAATTTTCTATTGTTTGTTTTTGTATTTATTAGAATCTGCTGCATATGCGCAATTCTGTATAATATAAAGGGTTTAATTAATCTTTAATTAATTCATAAAAATTTTTTAATAATCTGTTTAATTTTATAATTGTAACTGTTATTATAATAATTATATATCATAATAATTTCCAACGATTTATTAAATTCCTCATAGGAAAGAAAGAACGATTAAACACCTGCCTTTGCCTTTATATTAAATCGACTAAAAATTTACTAATCGTCTTTTGTCTGTTAAAAGTTATAAATTGTTTGATTAAAAGTTATAAATAACCTAGAAAATTCTGTTCCTTAAATTGTTTCTCTATCAAAATAGCATTTTAATACCTGAATATTCACGATAGATGAAAAGATATTCATTATCGAACTTTTTTTCTGCAACCAAAACGAAATGCGGTTGCTGAATTTCATTGTAGTAAGAATAACACCTAAGAAAGAAGTTCAAACGAATAGGCGGACACAGAAAACAAGTTTTCTTCGGGAACTTCTAGTTTCTGTCTTTGCCGATAGATGGCAGTCCGTGTTTCGAAACTCTTCCCCAGAAAAAATTTGCCGTTGATGAAATCAGGAAAATTTGAAAAGCTCATCGGATGTTTTTATCCGTGATGTATTAAATTTTAAATTTTGAATTTTTTCAAAAGTCAATGCATTAATATGAGAGTCTATATACCTTTATATGAGTTTATATTTTCAAAAATGGGAATTTTCAGGGCATATACGACTGATACATTTGCTAGGCTTCCTGGTCCTGCTATAATTTATCTGACTAAATTCTAGACGTTACTTAATTTCATAGAACAGTTTTGATTGCAGATTATTTACCATTTAAAATTTATCTTTAACTTAGGTATTTCACAACGATTTTTTCCCTACCCTCTGCATTTTTGATTTCTTTAATTTGAAAATTTGTACCAGTTTATTAAGCCGACATAAAAAATAACAGGTAAAATTAATTATTTAAAAAATTAATGCATATTATAAATTATTTTAAAATTTACCGATTGCCTGTTTTTCAAAATTCTTGCAATACGATCAACTGTTTGTACTTTTTATTTAACATTGAGAGTTTTCCTTTGATGTTATATTTAAGAGTTAAAATTCAGTTTGAAATCATACGATACTTTTTTCACATGTTAATACATTTTAATATTACGTATTGGTACTCGAATATTCCTTAGAGATCAACAATTTCCATTAAAGAATATTCTTTAAATAAAAGACGCGAAATCTTCAAATTTAGACATGATTTAAAGGCATTTTCGGCAAAAATTTCAGACAAGACCGTTTTTTACTTTTTACATCAAACAAAAATTTTTCTTTATCATAATGGTCCCTTAATGTTCTCCTGTACAGCAAAATATTTGGAATAGTCACAATATCCACATCCTTCACACCAGCAACACCAAAACTCTCTCAACGTTAACATTCTTTTATAAGCAGTGTCCTGAACGGTGGGCAAATCATATTCTTTAACAAAAGTCGCCGCAGAGTTAAAAATGTTAAACGCGGCTCTACGTTTAAAAAAAATTGCGAAAAGCATCGCTGTACTAATCACACACAATCAAACTCGCCCCTTAATATTACATATGTAACAACATCACCTGATGTCAAATTATGTGAATCGGACAATTTAGAAATTTGAGTTCTATGATCATGGGGCATACCTTTTAACCCAGCTCCCCCTTTTAACTGTCCCTTTTTACTTTCTCGTGTGCGAAGTATACAAAGAGAAAGTAATGTAATCATCAAAAAATTCGAACTCGAGATTTTGACGAATCTCCACGTTTTAGACCTCCCCGAGTCCGAAAAACACAATTTTGGAATTATGTCTGTGTGTCTGTGAACGCGATAACTCTAAAACTATGAGAGCTACGGGGATGAAATTTGGTATGTGGTCTTTAAACATAATTTGTAGGTTTCTATCAAATTTTGGACAAAATCCGTCGACGGGAAGTTTGTCTGTCTGTATGTCCGAAGTCATGTGAACACTATAACTCAAAAATTTGAATAGCTAGATGGATAAAATTTGGTACACAGTTTTATCGTCATGAATGTAGGTCCGTATAAAATTTTGGGCCAAATCCGTCAAAGGGTTGACTGTCTGTCGGTCTGTATAATTTACCATTGAAACCAATCCGCTATCTCCACGAGCATGCGTACAGAAGCAATCGTCTGTGCTCGCGAAAGGAGCGATTACGTCAGTTTGTCCTTGAGACGGCAAGAGTGAAACCTAGCAGTGTGCGATAGATGTGTTTTAATCGGTACGCATCTCTTTGAATTCTTTACCTAGATATTTTTCAATCACTATAATGAAAAACCTTCTGATAGTCATTGGATTCTGGGTAACAGTAGGTTCGAATTTTTTTGCCACGCGGGGGAAGGAGAAACGGCACCTTTTGGGGGAAGTATACGAGAAAGTTTAGGGGAGACCACTCCCGCTGGTTTATTAAGTACAGATCTTTATACTTGAAAGGGGTTTTTGACGGAGTGACAAAAATAAATGCAATAACAAAGTTTTGCGATATAAAAAAAATATTTAATCCTTCCCTCGATGGGAGCGCAATTATTAATTAAATCATTAGATTTTTTTCTCATTTGATCTCTCACGTGGCTAAAATCCAGAAGTTGGAAAACACTCATATTAAAACGGCGCTAAGTCGCCAAAGCAAGATGGTTGCTAATAAAGCACAGACGTGCATAATCCGCCAAAGTGGCGACAAAATCACGTGTGTTCCGAATTGTAGATACCAACCTACCACGTCTGTCCTTTCAGTAGCTCATTAGGGTTTCCTCCTTGCTGGAACTAATCTGTGGAAAACTAATATCACCCTCCAAATCGTTTGACTCTTCTATCTACTTGTATCACCACATGTGTGACGGCAAGATTAATTACCCATGAGGAAAGTAAGAAATAGGTAACCCCATGGGTGATCAAAAGTGAGGCAGATCTTGTGAATCTGTATTCTGTTCATCAATAGATCCTTAAAGTAACTCTAAAATTTCAGCAACCACCAAGGCATTTGACTTCCATTACGAACGTCAAGTTCAAATCAGGCCGCTTCTTCTACAAAAGGTAGAATTCGGTATTCTTTTCTTGCCATTTATTTTCGTCAGTTTCTTTCTTTAACACGTTCACGCCGGCGCGTACCACCGGTGACTTGCACTTGAACGTTTCGTCAGGCGGTGCGCACCACCAACAATTTAGTTCGTTTAGTAACTAAAAAAAATTTGCATTTCGTTGAAAATTATAATAACGGAAATCTAACTATATTAATTGAAAAGGTAGGATTTATTTATTTTAATTCAATATTATAAACATAGTTTATTTAATTAATCCGATAATATAAACATAACAATTCAATATAACATCATAACAATTCCTTAGTCTAAACACGATCGTTTATTATTTCTATGCAATTTTTTAAAACATTTGAAACAATGTGCTGACGAAAACATGACAACAATGGTGGTATAAAAAAATAAAGAGAATCAATGATTATCATTACGGTAAAATTTCATTTTTCATCTTAATTCGACGCCGCACGATAAAGAAAAACGCTCTCAGAGTAGCCGCTCATGAGAGAAAAACTCGAATTTCAGCGCCGCCGGCGTGACAGTGTTAACCAATTAAATAATAATAATAATAAAAAGAAACAGCTCCAAAACACTTCGAAGATAATTTTATATAGCGCAAAAAATGATAGCAAATATACTAAGACAACTATCCTTTAAAAAGAGGAACATATTATATTAACATCTCATGCTACGAAAAAAATAATCTCAAATTTTGCAAACTGAATTATCGATTACACGATTCGCGACAGTCCGACTTAGTTAAAAGTAAATCTCCGCAATAAAATGAGGAATAATTTACTTTACTGTGATGTTACCAGAGGGCGCGACGAAAGAAGGAAAAAAAAAATGAGAAGAAGGCATGAATCAAGGACTTTTTTAAAAACTAATAACTATCAGTTTTGACTCTTTCCCCCGAGGTCTACTTTCTGAGCTTAGTGTAATCATTTACCTTAAATAGTAGTGTTTAAAGAATTTTTGCAAGAATTAAACATACGTTTAACATTATTTTTCTTATTTTGAAAGCGTATGCATTCATATTGATTGCATGATTTTTGACATTATGTATTTGATTTTTTGTACTGATTACTTGATTTTATATTTCATGAAATGAAGTTTGACCTTCTGTGACATAGACACAACAGAAGTCGTTGACAGAGCCTTAAAATGTGAACAATAATTTTATTCTTAGACTTTGATTCTGCGATAAATTTCTAAAGCTCTCAGTACATAACGAACATTTATAAAATGCTAATCTATACGAAGAGGTCAGAAAATATGAATAAGTTCGGGTTTGGGTATAAAAAGGGCGTTTTTAATGGTACGGGTGGGGTAGAAATTGAGCATTTATCGAACACTGGTCTATCGAGCCTTTTTTGTTATCCGGCCTGTCCTTCCTCCATATTAGGCCATAAAGTTTGGAGTCTACTGTATTTTCAAAGTATCCTGAAGCATCAACAATCGAAACAAAACCCTCTTCAAATGCTCGCTAACATCGTCAGAGTACTGAAATTTTTAAGATTGTAATTAACAAAATATTACATAGGAAGTGGAGCTACGTAAATAAGACGGAAGCTCTTTATATAGTCGATGTTATATTAAACTGCCGTGCGTTAAATTTGCTAAATTTTCCTAGACAAGTGTTTTGTTAAATCTATTGAATCAAAATACTTGTAAAGGTTAGCTACATCTGCTCTCAAATTGTTGTAGGTTATATGTAGTTTGTTGAACGAATGCCATATGTCTCTAGTCTGTCATAAAATGACATGCTTCTCTAGTGGTTCAAGCTGTTACATCAAAATTTCTCACGCTTTGCCGAGTGCGGATTTTGACCTACGACATTTTGAAACAAAACAGAAACCTTCGTCCATATTAATCACCACCAAAATCCCTATTTAAAGAAGAATCTCCAGAAATTTTGACTTCTCACAGTTTATAGTTGAGAAGCATGTTATTGAACCTAAACGGAACAGTTCTCAAACAATAATTAAATATTTATTTTATCCTCTTGATATCCAGAGATGTTAGTACTCCCTAATACAATTAATTTGTTTCTGCAAAAGGAATCGGACCAAATGAGAGCTTAGACCTCTTCCACAAACTTCGAGACAAATCGGCAAATCACTTCCACTGATAAAGAAAATCTATAAATCTACGGTCTTGTGAAGCCTCCACCAATACGGATGGGTTTTGTTTTTCTTCCCTCTTCCCGATCTCTTCTTTTCTTGTAAAACTATCCGACCCCAAAGACCACTCGTCTATTGTTCTGGTTCAAAAGACACAATAATAACTCCCGACTCGACTAACTTGATAAAAAACAACAGCTGAAAGTTAATAGAGGTGGAATTCGACTTTTTGGTTTTTCGGATCATCTGGAGAAGTTATGCTTTTTATTGGCTCGGGGCGTCCTCCTTTTAATGCCAATCGGAAGAAATTGAGGAAGCTCTCTTTGGATGTGTCTGGACTGGATTTGGATGAGGTTTTGAGGTAGTCACCATTGGCATGGAAGTGTGCAAGTGGTCTTCCGAAGTCCATGAGTTGTTTTTATGGAAAATACTGATTCACTTCATTACTTTATCGTGCACGCCATATTGGTAAGAGTCGCCGAATTTGGACTGTCTGGACATTTTTTAATGTACTGAGATAGAGAAGTGATTTTAATGAGAAACAGGTAATTGTATTTTTCATAGCTTATTTATCTTCAAAACTATATAGTCATATTTTCCCCCGTTTATATCGTTAGAACATAATTTGCCGATTTTACGGCCCAAATATTTAATAGAATTGAAGTTATGGCACCGGTTCAACCTAAGCGCCCCGGTCCAAATTCAGCGACCCTCTCTCCCTTTATATATTTCTACAACGACAGAGCACTGCGAAAAACCCGACTTCCAGATTTTTGATGAATCTCCACATTTTTGACTTCCTAGAGTCCAAAAAACCATTTTTGGAATGATGTCTCTTTGTCGGTCTGCGAACACGATAAATCAAAAACGAAACGAGCTAGGGCAATGAAATTTGGTATGTGGTCTTTTTACCTATATTGTAGAATTGTATCAAATTTTGGATGAAATCCAAAGGGACGTCTATCACTTTATCATACAATGTTGGTTTCAAACAGTTATATTTTACGACTGAAATAAGTGTCTGTTTCTAGCTAAAAGTTAATTGCTTCCGTATCTGCTGAAGATAAGTTACGCTCTTTTGTAGGTATTTTTATTCACGAAAATACAGACAACTTTTAGTAAACATTCTCACATGTGCAATTGTGCGAATAATTAAAAGCAACAACAACAAAAGAAGTAAAAATAAATCATTCAGAATAGTACAGTAAAACCATAAATAATTACTAAAAATATTACGCTTAATGTACCAAAAAACGAATATTCACAATAAAGTAGTAAAAATATAATTAATAATACCTAGAAATTCAAGTAACTAATGTATGTATTATAGCGTTCAGAAGGCCTTGTTGTGAAAATGTGACATTAAAAACTGATGTAGAAATCTTAATTTTAGGCATCGCACAGAGATTTTTAGATCTGAAAATGTCAATTTGGTACCAAAATGCTGCGGGAATAGGCAAACAATGTTTGATTAATATTTTAGTATTTAGCCCATTGTTATAAAACTTTCAAATCATATTTCACGTGTTCTTCAAAAATATTTTCAAAAAGAATTTCTCTCGACAAAGCGATACTGAGTGTACATTGAATTAATCCTTTGCACTCTTATGTTGAGTCGGATTCGACATTCTGAATGATGCATCTTTTATATATTCTTGTTGGATAACGCTCATTATAAAAACCATATAATAGGAAAAGCACGCAGATTAATTTTTAGGAATTGAAACAAATTAATAACACTATTTTTCAGCTTCCTAATGCGCTAAATCAATTCTTGCAATCACACGTGTATAATTATGCATCTTACTATCTTTCGGAGCGCTAAGGGTTAATCATAAGCTGTAACCCTTATCGATCATGCTGGATAAGGGTTAATCGTTCTCTGTGATTCATGATTGAATCACTGCCAATTTTCTTTACTTAATATATTTTTGAATTGAAGAAGGAGAAGGAGTTTTTTAGTATAGAAATTTAATTCAAAAATAAATTCTTCTAGTTATATAGTTTTAAGTAACATTTAAATTCAAAAGTAAAATGATAATTACTTTTTCTACACTCATTTTTATAGATTTAAGCAACTTGTGGTGAAAAATAAAAAGCTATCCAGCGCATGCTTCATAGAGAAACTTTTTTAAATTCAAATTTTATTCGATTAATATAAAATGTATTTTTTTCTGTTTGAGAATTAAATTATTGTATCGGAATAAATATAATGAAAAACAGTGCTTTAGCAAGAATATCAGCCAATGTTTTAAGTACAATTGAAGTTCACGACAGAAAAGTTTTATTTAATAAATAATTCTTCTCGATCATTTTTTTAAAAAATGTGATTCAATTCCAAATGCAAGTAGATTCTGCTGATTTAAACTATGTATTTGTTTGATTTACTCTATTTCATCTGATGAAACAGAAAGTAAAACTCTTTTCATTGAGGATATTCAACACAAACAAAATTTCTTTATTTCAAAATAATTTCCCAGAATTCAAATTAATTGTTTGCCTGCTAGGGGAAAAAGGAATGGGTCACTTAAAGATAATAAATAATGTTTGCGCAATCCGACTAAATTAGAACTCATTATCTATCAATTCCCTAGTTAGTAAAATAGTCGAACAATAATGATGAATTTATATGCCATTTTATAATTATATTGCAACAATTAAATGCCTCCGGACAAAGATGAATTGTTTTCAATTTTATTATCTTGATTAATATTAATGTGTTTGTTTAATGCATTAAATTAATATTATTTTCTCAGCAATAAATGGATTTTTCATCTTTCTCAAAACAACGTAATGTTAGATTTTGCGTTATTGCTTCATTTCATTCATTATGTAAATATTAGTTTACATAATCAGTGGAATATTCTAATGATTAAATATTGAGAAAGGATTTTTCAACATAAATTAATTTTCAATTCAGTTAGGCTTTAATTGAAATCTGCTCTGAGTGTTATTGTATTTTAAGTTCATCTTCTGGACAATTGATGTAAATTATAAGCGATTTCAAAATTTTAAATTTTACTTTACAATTTGTTTATGGAATCTCACTAATTGTGCGAATAAGTAGTTCTTTTCATTTTACGGTTTTCTTGAATAAACAAAATCATCAAGGAAATTTTAGAATATGATTATGTGCTTTATAACAAAATTGATTCGTAAATGATACTGTCTACAAAATCTATTTAGTATATTTCATTGTTTATTATTATATTGTCTACAAAATCTAATGTATATAATGATTTTTTTTTGGGGGGGGGCGGGTAAAATATAATTTTATAGCTACTTTGCCAACAAAAATGATTACACATATTTACTAAATGTATAAAAGAATCCTCATAAAAAATGAATATATATATATACACTAAACGTATAAAAGAATATATTTCTGGATTTTTTGTTGTAAATCTTTAGTAAAGAATATCCTAATTAATTTTGTAGACACAGTTGTTGATGTCAAGGCGATATGTATATTATTTCGAAACATATCACGGATTTTCATAGTTTTGAAATTGATTTTAAACTAATATTTTTATTTATTATTTACCAATTTTATTTTCTTCATTTTACAGCACAATTTATTTCGAAAAAACAATTTATTTCATAGCTGAGGAAAAGAATTTATCGAAACAAAACTGCCATCAGCGCGCATTATTTCTAAACCACTTCAGTATTAATAATTATTGTTAATTTATTAACGGTATTCCTATAAACTGATTTTTGTTCATTTTTATTGATTTTCTTATTGCTTAAAAAAAAAAAAGCTTACTTTAAAAAAATTATTTCTAACGATGTTTACTAGGCGAAAAACATAATGAATACCAAGATTTTATTATTAATAAGTTTTAATTTTCAGAATATACGCCACTTTAAACAAGAAATTTTAAAAATAAAATACTTTTTATTTGCTTTTTTAAACCGTCTTGAACAATATCAGTTGATATTTATTTGAAAATTACTTCTTCTAGACCATACAAACCTGCAAATTCCTCTAATATGTCGTTATATTTCGCGTGCTTTTCCTTTTTCAACGAATTAATGAAAAATAATAATTTAAATATAAAATTTATCGATTTTTAAAATGAAGTAAAACGTTAAATTTGGCTTTTCATTGTTAGAAATCGAAATTGTAAACATGCATTCCGCGAATATCGAAGCCACACACGGTGAATTGAGATATGCCAATGAATCGAAACTCTACCGCCCTCTACCGGCAAAAGATAACACCACTGCTCATGGCGGAAGAAAATCGAAATTTGAATTTTTCAAACAGTTTTATCCGAAACTGACCCTAAAATATTGGGAATTGCACCCTGTAAAATATTTTCTCTTTATTATATGATGTATGGTAGTATAATTGCTCTTATCAGTAATGATTTGCATTCCGTTTCAGATACTTCAAAAGCGTAGCATTTGCTTTCAGCCTTGAGTTTATTCAAGAAATAGCACTGCATCCTAAACAAAATTGATTCAGTAACAAAGTGAACATTAAAAAATTAAAATTTTATAATTTATATAAGGATTAATTGGAACAGCATTTTAAGTAGGACATTGAAAAAGATATTCTTTTGCAAGAATTCCATGTTTGTAAGCATAAAAACTTATTTGTATGGCATTTCGTAAATTATTAAAAAATTTTAACATTATTTCGACAAGTTTTGTTAGAAAACTTGGTAATTGATTAATGGAAGTTGAATATTCATGAATGTATTTATAATTCGAAATAAAATTAAAAGCCAAACACAGAGCATTCTTATAAGATGATTATAAAATTTAGTTACTTTTACATAAATAATGTATTCATTAATTAGCATTTTTTGGTAACGCTTTCATATATTTCACTGAGAAAAAATCCCAAGCAAAGATATATGAAGGGAATGCGTTAATTTATGGATGTATTAACTTCTCTTTTAAAATTAAAAAAGTTTGCTGGTGAAAGATTTTTACGTTATTTATCGTACTATGATGATGCTCGAATAATTAAAAGAATTAAAAAAAAATTAGCTATAGTAAAAAAAAAAAAACTGCTGCTCAGTATGAAAAGCATAAAAGAAATTTTAATAAATAGTATTAAATATTTTAGAAATTTTTTTATATATTTTTATCTTACTGCTTTAAACTTGAGGATGAATTTTACAGTTTTGGAAAAATATTCATTGCATTTTAAGTATCACATATTAAGCATAACATGTATTCATTGTATTCACATATGGAAATTAAAAGAGCTATCTTTTCTGAAATTGTGACATTTTTTAAGAGGGGGAAAGGCTTAAAATGACAGCTGAAGAAATTCTTTTTATATAATCTTATCTTTAAAGTATATATGATTCAGATATTTTGTAAAATACCTAGCTAATCATTGAAAAAACGGATGAGAGACAGAGTATGTAATGCATTAATAATTTGCCACATTAACTAGTTATTATATAAATTAGCTGATAATAGATAATTAAATTATTACCTAAAAGCACAATTATTTTCGGAGTTAAACAAACAACTTCTCTTTTTTCACATCACGTTTACTTTAGCAAACGTTCAAACTTTTCTTTAATGGCATCTTTTTTTCTGCTCTCGTAATATGAAAGTGAGCTTTATATTTCAAATATTTTGTATTTTAACTAAATAAACCTAATTATACTAAATTGACGTATTGAATCTTAATTAACTTACTTAATTTTGAAACTTAATTAATTAATCCTAAGAAATTAAGCTGCTATTTTATTTAAAACTTATTATTTTACGCTGTAACGGGATATAGGTCCTTATACGTTAACATAACTGTTAAATGACTACCACAAGTGCATTTTACACCTTAACTGGCTTCATCCATTTTTTAATGAATGGTTCGGTATTTTATGAAATAAAGGATTTTATACATTAACGGCAACATATATATTATATATGGACATCAATGGAACAATGCTGATAAAATGCATCTTTTATTGTCTTATAGTTTAGCGTTAGTTTCTTTTCAAACGTTTTATTTTCTAAGTTAGTCTTCACAACAAAGGATAAAAAAGAATGCAATTAATTTGAAATATTGCTTTCTGTGAGACTTTCAGTTCTTTTAAATGAGGTCTTTTTTTTTATCTGAGAAATCAAAATTTTTATCCTCTTAATGTTTGGTATCATTATTAATATAATAGCTCAGATCTGTCTCGCGGTAGCGCTCTGACGTCATCAACAATAAAACTCACGCCATAGCACTGCGAGACTTTAAACAGCATTATTTCATTGTTAGAGAACCTAAATTTCAGTAATTTTAAATTATTTTAAATTTAAAAGAGTAATTGTCATTCTAATTTCAAATTTAATAGCTCTAAAATAGTGAAATAAAATTTGCTATCGATTGATATAAAATTTATCTCGCTATGATCAATAGTTCCCGAGAAATTTTAAATTATATTAATCATATATTTCAAATTAATTTCCGTTTTTTAATAGAAAGTAGCAAATTACGTTAGTGGTATATCATGCGCGTGATATAGTTTGGACGCCACGATGCATCTGATTATTTATTGCAATCGTTATGATATAATTTGATAATATTTTTGGCAACGTTTGACAAGCAGAGAAGGGCTTTATTTTGATTAGAATTTCGAATAAGAATTCCTTTGACACTGAATGTTGTTTACCAAGAGGCTTTTTGAATAAGGAAATATGTAAATAATATGTAAATAAAAAAATATTTCCTGTCTTAAAACATATGTTTATTTTTTTTGTTTTCAATCAATGTTCAACACTTCTCTCGCATATATATCTATTTAAACACGTCAAATTTGACGGGAAATCTCTCGAATGAAGAGGCAATTGGCACCCGTCATACCATGACGGGTGATTTTCTAGTTCTTAAATAAATGTGTTCTGAAAATTTTCTAAAAAATATTAAAGCTTAATGCTTATCTTTGAAAACGTGCTTTCATTTTCAATAAAACTGTTAAGATCTAATTTTAGAATCAGAGGAGATTTCTATTTTTTTCAAATATTCGTATGATATTATAAAATTCCAACAGCTTCAACTAAAAAAGTAATATTTGTATGTTACGAACTGGATTCATAAGGACAAACAAAACATTTTTCCGCGGAAAAAGTATATATTTTTCAAAAGGGGCTGCGGTGATTTGACGGTAAAGTTTTGGCACCAGGATTAGAACGTAGGTGCAAGAACTGCCTGTAGGCCCAGTGCATGTTAAATCTGAAGTTAAGAGATTCAATCGTATTTATATTCGAATCGCAAGGAAGTATGGGGATTGGAATTCTGATCCAGGTGCGATCCATGTCATCTGATGGCGGTTTATAGTTACTAGGTCTGTCTGAAAATAGTCTCACGCATTTTGACAACAAGATGTATCCCTAACAAATAAATAAAACATACGTCCAAAATATTAAACATTAATACGATAGATCAATTAGCCCATTTTAAAATGGTAATAACAATAAATTTGCTTTTGAGATATTGCCATTTGAAAGTTTTTTTGCTGTTTTGGAAAGTGCAGTTTGTATCATTCTGCCAAAAACACAAGGTGTATGAAATTTTTGTTGTAGAAAGTAACGGGAAAGACAGTCTTGACACATTTGAGCGCCCTTGGCTAGAGTTAGGTGGCGCCTCAATAGAACTGTAACAAGGAATTTCAGCGCCCTTGGCTAGAGTTAGGTGGCGCCCCAACAGAACTGTAACAAGAAATTTTAGCGCTCTTGGCTAGAGTTAGGTAGCGCCCCAACAGAACTTTAACAAGGAATTTGAGCGTTTATGGGTTAAAGAAAATACCTACCTAATAACATAATTGAGGAGCAAAAAGAGTCTGTGATAAATGCCATACAATTTGGAATATCAGCGATTTTCGTAATTAATATTATAATTAAATAAATTATTTGGTTCAAGATTAAAATAAAAAGAGTGAAGTAAACTTTTAGGTCGTCCTGGCCTATAGCCCAGTTAGTCCATTGATAAGACGTTTATGGGTGTTGGAGCTTTCAGTTATATTTAAAATGTATTTAGCTAAAAATAAATAAATAAATAAATACATTTTTTTATCAATTTTCTTTTTGAACTCGATTATCATTATGGGCAGACATTAAAATAGCGAATCAAAATAAAGCATTTTTACTCTTGAAATCCCAAGAGAAGCGATCTTTCCGGAAAAATGTAATAGTTACACTTTAGTTATGTTATAGTATTCCAGAAAAGTAAAGTATTTTCGGTAATATTATTCACCTATTACACCTCCAACTGTGTACCTTGAGATTTAAAAGGCCTAGTGTCTTTACCTTTAAAAAATAATAACCTAGAATTACTTTATATATCACAGCCTTGTATATAAATAAAATATCACTTCGGTTCCAAAGTATTTGGGCCTATTTGTAAATGTTGTATCTAAATAGCGATATAAAAATGTCAGTATTTTTGGAGGGTAAATAATATAAAATAAGATGCCCAGTCTAGCGCTAGTAAAGTTAAATAAAATATCGAGACAGATTAGATTTTATGCAAAATTGTTATTACGTTCCAGTACATTTGTTAACGTATTACTTATATTCGTACAAATTGTATTTGAATTTCAGTCGACAAGCCAGTATAATAAGATGGCTTTCAGTCTGAAGATTTTGTTCTTCGGAGAGCTGTATTCATATTAATATGATAGTCTAAAGGATAGTTGCGGCAAATTAATGAAGGACGAGAATGATTAAAGAGTAGTTTCTTGAGATCGGTATTTTTTTTAAAATTTTGCAAGTAGAATAGATAAATAAATACTATGGTCTCTCTTTAACCCGGTGCTTCGTCAAACCGGCTACCCTCCAGTAGTCCGGCGTCGATGTCAGTGATCTTAAGACCAAGTACGAGGATGGATCCAAAAAAGTTTACAAAGGTAATAAAGAACAGATTTAAAAAAGGATTAACATTTAAACAGAACATACAGAAGGGACTTATGAGGCACACTTGCCGATCACTTTTCCACATAATCACCAAACCTATTTAGGCATTTATCTGAACGCAGGACCAACCTGTTTAACCCGGGTTGGCATAAATCACGTCCTGTTCATTGAGCCAGTTCTCGACAACTGTTTTCACACCATTCTCTTGAGTTTCTCTTTGAGCGATTCTTGAGTTTTGCGAGAAGTATGGGTATTGTCATGTAAGAGGATGACACCATCACTCAACATGTCAGGGTGTTTGCGTCAGATAACTTTACGAGGGCCCAATGATTATTCCCTTTTTCCGAAATTGAAGGAACACTTATCTGGAACAAGGTTCTGTAGAGAGTGATGTGAAAACAGTTGCGGAGAACTGGCTTACTCGACAGGACGTGACTTCTGCCAACCCGGGTTAAACAAGTTGGTCCTACGTTCAGATAAATGCCTAAATAGGTTTGGTGATTGTGTGGAAAAGTGATTGGCAAGTATGCCTCTTAATTCATTTTTGTATTTTCCGTTTAATGTAATAAATAATTTTTTACTACCTTTGTAAACCTCTTTTGGACCCCTCCTCATAAGCAATAAGATGCTGCACAGATTTCGTAATATTTATTATATACAGTATAATTTTCTGCATAATTTTGTATATTTTGTAATATTTCGTGCAATAAACATATGTTTTGCTATTAAAATGTATTTTTTTTATAAATGAACCTCATCAAATCCGGCCTCGGGCCTGACATCGACCGGATATGGTGAGAGTGTTTCCTTCTCAGGCTGTACGTTTAAATTGTTACTTTAAAAGCAAAATGTATAATAAATATTTTTCTTCTTTTAATTGTTCTGGTTTTTCTTTTTATTTGATTAATTATCTTTTCTTATTTCTATATATTTTATACGTTTCTAAATCTGATGAGATTTGTTGTTATTAAAAACAGTTGTCATAATTTAAAATCATAATCATGTGACACGGACGACGCTTAAAAACGCAATACAGTTTTCGAACATCTTTCTATCTGTGGTAGGTATCTTACATTTGACTTAATTTATGTACATCATGTTCTCATACACAGAAGAATATTAGTGAAACAGAGATATTTATTGTATACTGGGAATTTTGGATTTGAAAATGCCTGAAATTACAACTTTAGTAAATTTTGCTGGCCCTTATACAGCAAAATAATTATGTAAGGTGTGGTAAATCTATAAAAGTAATATGAAATAAATCAATAAAAGTAATTTGCAATAAATTAGTACAAATTAAACCGTGGTTATCTCACATATTAATTAACAACACTGAAGTGCTTTATTTTTGTATCCCTATACATAGCACATACACTCTTGTCCACAGAAATACCAAAATGTAGCTAGTTAAAACTATATCATGAAATTTACTGTGGCAAAGAATTTTAGGTCAAAGAAGATATCGCCGAAGCTTTATTCTGTTCTGCTTACTATGTATAGCCTGGATTGAAAATCACCCGATAATCCTGAAGGAGATTTATATATCTGTAAATAAATTTTTAAAAAGTATGTCCTGTAATGAAAACATATAATGAAGTGTTTCAGACAACTGGCTAAACCCATAAAATATTCATGTACTGGTGTCAGAAACCTCCACATCTCCGAAAGTACTCTCAAGTTGAATGGCTTTCACTTTATCTTTGGAATGCAAAATGCGTTGCATTAACTAAATGTGGCCGATCCCTTCAGAAGGTATATCGAATCTCCGAGATCCTATTTCGGAAAGCTTATCGAGTTTTCCGACTTTGGATTTAATTCCAGGAAAAAAATTTCCCTTTTCCAGTAAGAACTGGAAACAATTTCCCTACATACAGTAAGGAAAAGAACCCGCATTAACTACGAGTTGTTCTCGGAATTCCAATCTCGACTTCCGTCACTTTTGGTGTAGTAAGGGACATATTTACGCAAAGTACGTTGCCATTCAGAATATGGCAAAAATGATATTTTTTAGAAGTGTTTTTTTTATTCTTGAAAATAAAAGCAAAGCCGACCCGCCAGAAAGAAGTGAAATTTCGAATTTGCCCGATAGATATTCTGCTCGTGCGCCATATTTGAAATTGACAGAATTTATTTTGCAATTTTTTTCTTTCCTTTTGCCTTCGTCTCGCGAAAGGGCCATTCCAAAATGCAAATCTTGGGGCCACGATCTTGGTTTTTCGAGTTTGGTCTTTAATCTGCATAGGCAGCAAGTACAGCAAGCGGCGAGGGATAGATATATTTCGATAAGAATAAAGAAGAGATAGAATCGCGAATCTAGAAATATAGAAAAGCCGCGTCGCACGGCCGCTGAATACAGATCGTGGCTGTTGCAAGACACTCCTCCAGAGGAAAGGTTCCTCCAATGTAGGAAAGTAACTTCGAAAGTTTCTGCCCAGTTTTTCAGGATGCTTTACATAAGATGCTCTTTGATACGAAGTCGCCATTTGTCGTTAATACACGGGGCGTTTTAAACATTTCCCACTCACAAACCCTTGCAGACAGGCAAGTTTTCGCAACCCCATTTCCTCCAAAAAATGTGGGGACGCAAAATTGGGAAATAAATAAGACACTGAACCATTAATTAATGGCAACTAGCACAAAATGAAACTAAAATAGTTATTTGGCGTATCAAATGTTTAGACTGTTTTTAATAATTATTTTTTCTTACAAGGACTGTAGATATCTTATTAAGTGGTAGCAATTGCGTTAATGACTGAAATGTGGACATGCTGTTAAAAAGTGTCGAGCCAAGACTAGTAGACATTGGGATTATTGTACAAATGGTGGGCCGAAAAAAAAATCAATTTTTTTTTCATGTCGTTATACCGCGGAAAAGTTGCGAATGGGTGAGAAATTAAACGAGGAAAAAGAGTAAGGAAATTGATTGATATCTTCCGCTCGCACATCGGCCTTGAAAATCGTAAAAATTGACTCGTTTTGAGAATATTTTAAAATTTAAAAATTTCTCTTTATCTATTTATTTTAGCTTAGCTGCTAAGTACTGATCTTGTTAAGAGTAATAAAGTTTATTTTATCAAAATCGGTCCATAATTTCTGGTGGCGCGTTCCCTCCAAGGTTGACAAAAATATATGAAATTACTTCAATGCGCAATTTTTATTTCCTAACTCTCAACACAATCTTCATACATCTTCTTGCCGATGAATTGCAACATATCGATGCATATGCACAGAAAACAGTTATATAGGTCTAAAATTATTTTCTGCATTCTTGCCATTCGTTCTTAAGTAACAAATAATATTGTAATTTTGGATCTTAGCTTTGCAATGTGTTGCAATAAACAAAGAAAATAAATAAAGCTGATATATTTTTAGACCTAAATAACTGTTTTCCATGCATATACATCTATATGTTGCAATTCATCGGCAAGAAGATGTATGAAGATTATGTTGAGGGTTAGGAACTAAAAATTGCATATTGAAGTAATTTCACATATTTTTGTCAACCTTGGAGGGAACGTGCCACATGAAATTATGGACCGATTTGGATAAAATAAACTTTATTACTCTTAAGAAGATCAGTACTTAGCAGCTAATGCTAAAATAAATAGACACAGAGAAATTTTAAAATTTTAAAATATTCTCAAAAACAGTCGATTTTTGTCAATTTTTACGATTTTCAAGGCCGATGTGTGAGCGGAAGATATCAATCAATTTCCTTACTTTTTTCCCTCGTTTAATTTCTCACCCATTCGCAACTTTTCCGCTGTATAGCGACATGAATAAAAAAATGATTTTTTTCGACCCACCCTATTGTTCAAGTAGCGGTGAGTTCTCCCAACAACAAATGCTTATCCGTGAATCGATTGTGGTAGATTCTCAATCGGCTGAGAACTGTGGCGAGCTTTCTGTTGGGCAAATTAGGTCAACAGACAATAAGATTTTTAATAGTGAAGCTTATTTACATCTTTAGGTCCCATTTGAATGAAGAATGGTTTTAACATGTAGTTTAGTTTAGTTCAGCTATATTTACGTCCCGTTTGGCAGCAGCACGAGGTCTACTTTGGGACGGACCTCGTAATTTTGAACCGTGGGCGGATGACGAGGACGACACCTGATCTGGCACCCCCTCTCTAAACTTCAACGCCACACCAACGGGAGGACGTTTGGCCAATGCGTATGATTCAATGTGCAATAGAAACACGGCGGATCCTCAGTGGAATCGGGTTTAGAGCCTGAGCACAGACCTTACCATTAGGCCACAGCTGCCTCATTTAATATCTTTGAGAGGAACAGAATAGTTTAGAATATTAGTGGTAGACTTTGTGAGCCAGTTCATTGCCTGATATGCCAACGTGGCAGGAAACCCAACAAAAGAGAATAAAGAATCCTTTACCTGTCATACTATATGTTCAAGAATATTCAAAGTCAATGGCTAACGATACCTTAGTTTAGACGTTTAAGGAGTCTGATAAATAATGCGATTATCAGTAGGATTATCAAAAACTTAAGAAAGTGCACCCAGGGTGGCGTTCATTTCTCTAGTAAAGACAGCAAAATGATGGGGTAATGAGAGGGTTGAATAGATATATTGACATGGAATCTATCCTCTGCGGGTAGTTGACAAGAACCGTAGACGATAGCTTAGAGTAAGTCAAGACTACCAATGAGCTATACAGTTAAGGCATGTCATGACTGAGGATCAGAAGTCAGAGGAATTGGTTAAGGCCTTTATTCTTTGGCTGTGTTATTAATCAACATTATTCAAAAACTGGCTGTAGCAAAGAATTTATCAGTGGGGTTGGAGTGTTTGCTTGACATTAGCTTGGTTTTCCTCCAAACGAAACGAAAATGTGGACCGGCTTCATCTGAAAGTCTTCTAGGACGGAAACCTACCCCATATATTGGAGCTGAGGCAGATTTTCATCTTAGGTGATATTACATAAGTGCTCCAAGGTCACTTTGACCATCAGAAGATAACATACTTCTCCCCTTTATCATACGTCCTTGATTGATGAATTTTGCTAGATATAGTTATACCAAGTAAGATTAGAGTTTAGTTTAGTTATATTAACGTCCCGTTTTGAAGCAACACGAGGATTATTTTGGGACGGACCTCGTCATTTTGAACCGCGGTGAGATGACGAGGACGACATCTGAGCTGGCACCCCTCTTCAAACTTCCGCACCACACCAACGGGGGGACATTTGATATCGACGGATTTAACGTGCACCAGGCCCGCTTACACTGCGGTTCTTCGGTTGAATCGGGTTTCGAACCTGGAACTCTCCGTCCCCAAAGCCGAGACCTTCTCACTAGACCACCGTGGCCTCACAAAGCAAGATTATAACCACTACAGATTTCCTGTGTTATATTTGAATTTAATGTATCATTTATACTTCGTCACAATAAACAGTATTGTTAAAAGTTACTTTAAAAATAAAAATTTCCTCTATTCAATCGAAATTTGTCCAAAACAAGACCATATATTTTTATAAATTTCAAGATTGTAAAAAAATTTTTCCATACTATAAGCTTTTAAAGAATTATTAAGGAAAAGTACAGAATTCTCGAAATTGAGTCAATTCAAATAATGTCACAGTCACGCGATAAATATAATTACCCATGCCGCCTAAGGTCTAACTGCTTGTTATTTTACACTGCGCTATAATGTCATGGCCTTTTTCCCTCTGCAAGGTGGGCAATGGTTTTTAACCCTTTCGTGCCGACTTTTGCATGATTAAAATTTAACTATGAAAAGTAGTTTAATTTAATGTTGACATACGTAAATAAGTATACTATAAGTTAAAGTTTTTCACTTTTCTCGTTCCCTGAAAATCTCCTTGGACAATACATCCCGATCGTACAGTCGACTGGGACTATTCCAGTAAAACTCTCTTTCCTGCCATAAGCTCAGCATGTCAGAGAAACAATTTTACAGCTTCGTAACAATAATCTTGCTACGAAGACAACAAAAACTGAAGTCCTCCATTTGCAATCTGAGAATGTTTCCAAGTTTCTTTAATCATAATTTTATTCCCCTATTCCTTAGGAAGAATGAAAACATAAAAATCCATGTAAAAGTGGGATTTATTTACCAATGGGGAATGAAGTCTAATCGCCGGGAAGCATATGCCCCATTAGGACAGAAAGGGTTAAAATGAAATCGGCGCAGCGTGACGTGTAACACGTTAGTATGTCTTGACTCTATTGAGTGACTTTTATATTGCATTTTTCTTGTTAGTGATTGATGTTAGGCATCTGTTTTATAAAGTTAATCACGATATCTTTGATTAACCGATTTCTTATACAGTTAAACCTCTCTACAGCTGCCACTCCTCCATTCCAATGAAAATTGGCCGTTCAGAAGGGGGGTCGTTATAAAGGGGTGGAAGTACAAAATATGTATGTAAACAAGCCCTAATTCGTTGTTTCTGATGAAGCGAATTTTAAAATTAGCTTAATTATATTAACGACCTGTTTTGAAGCAACAAGAGGGCTATTTTAAAACGGACCTCTTAATTTTGAATCTCTGTCAGTTGATGAGGACGACGCCTGAGCTGGCACCCCCTCTCCAAACCTCTGCACCACTACACCATAATTAACCGTTTTAAAATTTTTGACTTCTACAAGATTCCCCTTTTTCATAGAAATTTTATATACTACTACCTTCTGGACAGGAAAGTAGTTTTTAAAGATGAAACTCTAGAAATTGAAAGAGACTGCCACAAGAGTTGTCCACAGGGCTCTGTGCTGGGCGCTAATTTTTGGAATATTTATGTAAATAAAGTTCTAGAGCTAAACAGTGAAAAGGTGTTTTTACAAGCATTTGCAGACGAACTTGCGCAAGTTACGACCGGCAGCGTCAGGAAAGAACTGGAAATTAATACTAATGAAGCATTAGAGTTCATTCACTTAACATTGGTAGAATTGAAACTTGAGCTGTCGGTCGGCAAGTGTCAGGGATTTGCATTTAGATCCCTTGTACATCATCAGAAGAGAAAGGGACTAAACATCTCTAACAGAAAACCCATCTTCAAGATAAATGGTCAGAGTATTAGAATCGGAGAATCACTGAAATATCTCGGTGTTCTGCTGGATAGCAGGTTGACATGGTCCTCTCATATTTTATCGTTACATGCAATATCTATAGCCTGAGAAATAATTTTAATAGAATAATAAAAGACAGACTGGAATTTGGATAAAGAACTGGTTAAAATATAGTACCTAACAGTTATCGAGAAGGCTTTGCTCTATGGCGCTGACGTCTGGGGCGGATCCTTAACTTGTGAACAAATCTAAAGACTTCATATCATACAACGAGTTTTTCTAATTAAACTGCTTAGGCCATACAGAACTACTGCCACGCAGACACTTAACGTCCTGTCCGGTATTCTACCACTACACATAACAGCTAAAGTGGAGTATTTAAGGTTTCAAATTTGGACCTGTCGCTCGAGAGGACTCGATGGCGTTATTGATTTATTTAAATTGGACACATTTGAAAAACTATCGGAGACGCCATTAAATACAAGAGAAGAAGAGAGAAGAACTAAAAGAAGAAGAGTTTAGAATTAGAAGATTAGAAGGAGAAGAGAGAGAGAGAGAGAGAGAGAGAGAAGAAGAAAGAGATAGAAGAAGAGATAGAACTAAGATATAAAGTTCAAGACAGTCATTTCGAGGTGTACACAGATGGGTCCAAAATCGATGGTGGTGTTGGGCTCTCTGTGTGCATTATACAAGGAGAAATTCAACATAAAATTATATGTAAAAAATTGGAACCCCAAAACACTGTCTTCCAGGCCGAACTTGGGGCTTTGGTGAGGCAGTGGGTTGGGCTATTGAAAATAAAAATAAAATCAACATTTACACTGATAGTAGGTCTTCCATCGAGGCCCTCAAGAGCTACGGGTCTACATTTAAATTTGTAATTTCCATAAAAAATAAATTTTGCTTGGAGGAGGGATGGGTTGGGCTTGCCTCGGTGAAGGCTCACGTCGGGATCCCGGGCAATGAGCTCGCCGATCACTTCACCAAATTGGTTAGTGTTGAGGGTGAGGGGATGGATATTCCATACCCTTCCTTACTCCTTTGTTAAATTTACACTTAAAAAGAGATTACTAGAAGATTGGCAAATTTATTATGCATATGAAACAGCTTCTGGAAACCGGATCAGGGGTTTTGTTACTCGCGTGGATACAAAAACTTTATTAAAAGTAAATATTTTATATATTTTTTTAACGGGACATGGACCATTTCCCTGCCACCTCAGCAGATTCAAAATTTTCTTTCCCACTTTGCGAATGCGGGTCATTTGGAGATCCTGACCATTATCTCTTTGACAGCTTAATGACACGGGATCATCACCTAAAGAACCCTCTTGTGAAGCCAAGAGTTTGTGGCTTAAAAACGTAATGTCGACTGCGGCTAATCACGAAAAACTTGTGAATTGCTTATAAGTTAGTAGAGCGATCTGTGATACTTTGAGGGGGGTGTAGCTGGTCTACCCCTTATTTAATTTTTTTATTTTTAATGACATAGTTTTTGGGATTTTATGTTTAATTGAATATATATTGGATATATAATTGATTTTAAGTATTTTCAATTTTAATAGTATGTTTTGAATAGGTCATCTTGAAGAGAATTTGTTTGGCCTTGTGGTCGATTTCATGGCCTTGTCATTTTGAACTTTCAGACATTTGAAATTAAGTTTAAACTTTTAGAATTTTTTATAATGGTTTAATTGAATTGTTTTCAATAAGACTTTTAACATTGAAAATTTAATGTATAACCGCTATGTCTGATTCCCTTTCCTGATCGGGGGCGCCTTGTCGTGTTGGAGGTGTGGGCCTAATTGCTCTGCATGGCGCATGACGGACTGGGTATCTTTGAGTTGGTGGGTTTCCTGCACTCGAAGTGGTTTTTCCTGCTGGTTTTTATTACATGGTTTTAATCAATTTACCTGGCGCATGCTTGGTAATAGGGTATTGGCATTTTTAAAGTTTTAACTGATTAGTTGTGAGGGTGAGAATGGATTAGTTTTTATATTTTTTAAAGAAAAAGGAGAAGGAAAATTGATTGCCAATTCATTTTGTGTGTAGAGTTTGTTTGTGTGTTGTTCGATTTTTGGTTCGATATAATTTGTCTGTGTCTGTTTTGAGTGTGGCTTCGGGTTGTATTGGCGTTGCATCTCACACATCGTATTTTATGGGTGGAATGCCACTAATAAATAAAGTTGGGAATGTATTGTTTGTTTCTCCCCGCAATGATAAATTTTTATTTGTAAATGACTTTCACACCATATACTGTTATTTGTATTGTCTCCTTGGCCGGGTGAGCCCTTGTAATATGAGACTTTTATGTATGTTTATATGTATTTGGTTTCCACCCATGGTGCGGGGTGTAGAATGTATATATGAGAAAAAAGCTTTAATAAATATGAGTGGGGCTTGCGTCTGCTGCTGGTCGCTTCTCTTCCCCTCCGAATCTTTAATGCCTTAAACCCAGTAGGTTGGGTTGTGTTGCACCACTGCCACGGGAGGGAGTTTGGTCCGCAACGTATGATTTAACGTGCAACAGGTCCAATATACGACGGATCTTCAGTGGAATCGGGTTTCGAACCTGGAACGCTCGGGCCCCGAAGTCGAGACCTTACCACTAGGCCACTGCGGCCTACTAATTTTAAGAATCATCTAAAAGAAACAGTACCCTATTTGATAATTTAGAAAAAAAAGATCCAGTTTTTGTGTTTGCTTGGATCTTTCTTTCAGATTTTTCCGAGTTAACTTTTTCAATTGTTTTTAAAGGGAAAAATTAATCCCTAATCCTTTTGTCGGTAGTTGTTGAAGAATGGGCAAAAATATCATCTATTTTTCCTGAAGTCTGTTGAGCTGAAAGCTTGATTTGCTGATGGTCACAACCCATACCAGCAGCTTCTTTGTCAGAGCCCGAATCAGCGCTTGAATGGCAAAAATGAACTCTTGAATTTCCAATCCCGATACAGACCGAAGCTCACTTTTTCTCTCCACATTGGGAAAAGACTAATTAATGTCTATCTGATTTCAGGTGTTGTTATTGAGTGTAAGAATTTTTCATTTTCTATTTCCTCCCTTTTTTCTTGATATAAGGTTCATGGTCAAATGGGCGACCAAGTCGGCCGCTCAGAAGGGTTTGAGTGGCCGTTCCTAGAGGTTATTTTTACATTATGTCTAAGGGGCAAAAATTCCTGCCAAACAAGAGTGCTCGTTGTGAAGGGTGATTGCTTAGTAGGCGTTGTCGCTTAAGCGTATATCACACGGACAGCTTATCGTGGTCTGTTACCGTGGGCACGAGGTAATGCCACTCGCCAAAAAAAATTTGTAGCACGTGACGCATCGAGGCAACCGGCCAGACAGGATTTCGGTATCGTGGAAGGCGAACTACGTCACCGCCAAAGTCACACCCGATTAGTTTGAGTTTTCGCTGCTGGCGATTTTCCGTCACCATCGTGCGCATTTCCAAGCCGGTTGAATACAGTCCACGATTTCCAACATCTTGTCTGACCGGTCACTAACTACAAACTTTTTTGGCGAGTGGCATTACCACGGAACAGACCACGATAAGCTGTCCGTGAGATATTAATGTAGAGAGTTTTTAATGTAGTTTTTTCAGAAACCTGAACCGAGTAGCCATATCATGCGGCTAATCCGCATTTGAACTATCGTCACTTCCCAGTAACACCAACTATTAGGACAGTTAGAAATAGAATGGGCCCATATAATCCACAAACTGTTTTAGCCAACCAGTTTAAAAAGGAGTTTTATTTAATTGGGGTCATTTAGATTAGATTAGTTTTTAATTAATTAATTAATATTTCTTTAAAACTAACTAATTAACTAATGAATATTACTAGATTAAACTTTATGCCTGTATGAGGTAGGCTTAAAGCTTCAGTGCCGGCCTTCGGAAATGCAGGGCCCTACGAAAAATAATATTTGTAAAAATAATATCGAAAAAAAAAATGAAAATCTTTCAAAATGCGTGCTAAAATGAGTTAATAAACCAATAAGATATTTTTTTATGAGAGAGATATTTCAAAATTTGAACTTTAAATCTTACTCTCTTATTTAATTCTTTCATATTTTTGAAAATTCGAACTATTTTTTCAAAGAAAATCGAATCAAAAATGTTCTTTTCAATAAAATTTTAAAATATTGCTTGCAAACTGTTAACCCTACAAAAACTAAACTCCCTTCAGCTAGAAGATAATTTCAACCTTCTCTGAAGATCTCGTTTGAAACCATATATAGTGCCTCAGAACAGTAGTAGTGCACTTAAATTTTTGTATTAGTATACATAGAAATTACATACGAGAAATAACAGCCATATTAATGACATTATTTTATGATAATAATTTTACTGATTCGGCAGTCGTGAAAGTGTAATGTATTTCTTAACAGGTTGCAGAGACCAAACTGCAGACCGGCGCGGGCCCCTTAGGTGTCGGGCCCAATTAAGAGCAATAAGCCCAATCGGCTAAAGGCCAACCCTGTAAAGCTTTTTCTCCGAATTTTCGGAATCTGTGATTTTAATAACTCGAAATAATTAAGTGGCAGCATCAAAAACTTTGATTGAAAACAGTCTTTCTCTTTTGAATTATAATGATCAAAAGTGAACCGATAAAGTTATTCTGCTCAAACTTTGCGTAACATGCAAACACAGTAGGCACAACGAAAGATGTTCGCTGATAGTCGCATGCTTAATGCATTATCCAGTGTGCGGCGTGTAATTAATTTCGTGCTAGATGACATGCGCAGTTGGCTTGTCATATGGCTCTGATGTCATATAAATGCAATCCATTATGGATATAAAAATATCTTTGGAAACATTTGAGTTTAATAATCTATAACCCTTCGACTACGAATTTATTTTTTAAAAAAAATATCCAGTTTTCTAAGCGAATGAAGATAATATTCTTCAAATAAGCCAATTTGATTGCCTGGAGTTTTTTTTCTTTCTCCGAATGGATTTTAAACCGAAGGCTGGGACATAATAGTCCCGCAATCGAAAAAACACATTTTTATGCACGAAACTTGATTATTGATAGTTATTTATATATTTACAATATTTCATCAATAGTTAAAAAAAATGTCTATGGCTTACCAACAGAGCAAAACTACCGAACATATATGCACAGAAGAAAAATCTTCAGTAAACAATCGCTTTTGGAGGGAAAATAGTCTTGCCATCTAGGGGACCAATGATGAAATGTGCACAATTGTTCTTGCTCTACAACTGGGGCATTTCGATAATAATTTTAAAACGTGAGTGGGACGCATATTTCCCGTTAGTAGTTAAAGGGTTAACCTGAGATGCCGTGCGATAACGAGATATCGCTTTGATCATGTGCGCATGAAATCTAGTGTTTCTTGGCAGGAGCAATGCGACAGCAGAGTTGACGCTTTGATCACATAATTTGTGAATCAATTATTATATCAGTGTTCGAGAAGATGAATTTTCAATCATGCATTAGAATTCACGGTACAAGTATACAATAAGTTGAAATCTCAAATATTAATCTCCCCCAGAGAATAAAGCATTATTGCAAGCAAGATTAAATGAATGTCCTATACAAGAAAATAAATAAAAATATGAACAATAAAATCACTAGTTTTACTGTAGCTTAATTAAAATAGCCCTTAACAAATTGTTTAGAACACAGTCAGTGGAGAAAATAGTGTCTCATGAAACGTAACTTCCTTCATCTCAGTTCAGGTTTTGCCTTATATAACCGAGATTTGAGTTATTCCTAATTAAAGAAAATAATTCATAAGGTTTTGCTGCCATCGTGAATGAACGTAAAGTGTTATTATTTGATTTCTTTCAGAGAAATTTCCCATTCTTCAGGTAGACGTGGTCATTTCAGAAAATGAGCTGTGATGAATCATGTGAGCTAGGACCGAATTCTCCACGCTCCACATCCCATCAGTGTGTGGTGTGGGGCTTTTACAAGATACTATATTTACAGAGTTCCAAGTCCGCATATTCCATGAATGTTTGGTTGAAGTAGGTCGCTAACTTGTATTTTTCCTGCTGGAATCTGAAATTTCGTCAACAAGCTACTGTGGCTTGAATATAAAAAATGTTATTCTGTTTATAAGTAAGTGTGTTATTTCAAAAGAATAACCATCATCCTTTGTGTTCTAATCGTCATTTATTTATAAATCACTGTTTACGTGTGATTTTTTTTCACAAACTATCTTGCTGCTTGTCGTATTGGCCAGATTCCATAAGGTCATTGGCAAGATGTGATAATTTCCTGAAATCGATAACCAATCACATTTTGGTAACTTCATCAGCGGTTATTATTGCCTAATTTTGCTGAAATTTTTTCCTGCTTTGTGGGCAAACCACCAAATTCACGCTTTCACTATGCTTTATTTAATTTTGCTGAAAGTACCAAATGCCGAATAGGATCATTAACATGCCTCACAATTATACGACGGACCCATCGATTTTGAATGAGGATGCGACCTACGACCTTCAATTGTTCAATCTATCCTGGGTGTCTCGAGAACGTATCTATGATGCAGCTAAAATTATTAGGTGTATTTTTGTAATGATCTGGTAGCATGCGCTTTTTTCGAGTAACTTTCTTAGAATAGTTGTTTTGTGAAATTGTTTAAACTGTATTCTGAATATTTTCCTGTACTCTGAATATTTCGCACCGATGTGCTCACAGTGTAATTGTACTATAGATGTTTATCATATACTGTCTGAATGTCTTAATTTAATTCTCAACGTTTGAACTTTTTTAACACTACCACACTTTTTTATCTGAGTTACTTGGAAAGACTACTGATGTCCATTTTTCTGTTTTCTTGAAGTCAATTGGATTTTATTCTCTTATAAAAAACATTTTTCTGTTTTACTAAAAAAATTCCATCTTTTTTTGCATATGTCTAGTATAATGCTTTTATATTGACAGAAATTTACAATTTAGTCTGTCTCAGTAAAGTCAACGTAATGGCTCTTGCGCCAAAAAAAAACCCAATCGACTAACCAACTTGAATGTTTTCTTTGCCATTCTTTAAGATTTTCTTTTAGGCAGTCACAATTCCCAAGCAAGCATTTCAAATAATTAAAAGTAAATCAATTACCTTATACAAATAAAAGACAAACTTATTCAGAAGTTTCATTAGGAGATTGTAGGACGCCCAAAGACATACACCAAACAGAAGAGGCCTATATCTGCAATTCCATTCGACATTATCAAAATTCCTCCCCTTTCCGAAGCGTTCTATACAACCAGAAATTACAGAAGTAGTTCCAGAAGGCCAGGTAAGCCGCTTTCTCTTCGTCCTTTTTTCCATTTTGTGCCCGGCTTTTCTGTCTGTCCGGCCGCAGAATCCTTCCTGGTACGTCAATGAAATGATCCCGCTGGAATCTTAAATCCTACCGATGCAAACATCCTCCTCTTTTCTTGTCAAAAATAAATGAACAAACTTAAACGAAAAATCCCATCTTCAATTCCAACGATATGCGCCCCCAACTCCCAAGCTAACGCAAAAATATTCTTTTCGAAACCAATCAGACTTTCTGGAAAACCCATCCATAGTTCTACATCTACAATTTCTCCTTCATCCCAATACGGACTTCTTCTTTTTTAGGGCCCTCTTTTTATTTCGTCTTCTTCATTTTCTTTTCTTTTTTTGTATTGTTATTATTGGAGTTCTCTTCGGTGGCCAGAGCGCACACGGACATTTCAATTTGTTTCCCCCCTTCCCTTCTTACTATCTTCTTTTTTGCAAAAAAGCGTGGACAGAGAAGGCGCGGAATTTTCTTCGTTTCATCCATTTCTTCTTCTTCCTTGTGTATAGTAATGGCGAAGGCCGGCGAATCAGATTTTACAATTTCCTTCGCTTCAGCCAACCAATTATGGCAGATGAAATAGAAGGTTTGTTGTTGACCAGAGCCCACGATGAGGGACCGTGGTCATATTGCTTGACCTTTTTCGATCTGAAAGCTGTAAGGAAGGAGTTGGGGCAGGGGGTGTAAGGAATGACCCACACTTGAATCATGTATGAATCATGTATGGTGTAATCAAAAGAAGCTAACTAAACTAAACTGATTGGAATTGTAAGCAATAAAATTGTCTGTGTTGTGGACTGTGAGATTTCTGTTTTGTTTATAAAACGTTATAACTCTCAGATCAGTTGAATCACTTTCGAAGCAGTCACAGATGTGATTGGATATTAATCAATGAAGCCCTGGAAAAGATCAGAAATCATCATAAGCTGTATTAATGCTGAAATTATGAACTTTATTAAGGATATTATTAACAGAAGATCAAAAATCACTCTATGATGTATTGAAGTCTAAATTACTTTTTAAGGATAAGATCAAATTATAATTGCAGATTATAAAAGTTATAGATTATAAAAAATGGAACAAAAGTATTAAGAGCGATGAATTTCCGATTTCATGACAGATCATTATTTAATAAAATAAGCAATTTTCATTAAAATTAAATTAAGTAACTGAGATCTAAATTGTGAAAGCTGAAATTGATTATTTCATTTTAATATTCTTATTGCCGTCTGGACGAGTCTGTATTCTTATACCGAAAATTATGTTTCATATTATTTATACACACCTTCTAATCATTTTTCTTTTCCTGTTGATCGAGAAAAAATGATCCTTCCATGATCTTCTTTCAAGTGGTTTGTAATGAATTGAGAGGTTTTATCTTCTGGTATTAAAGATTTATCTTCTTTTTTGGACTATATACTTAAACGCTTCCTATATGTATTTGCCTTTTTTACTACAGTTATTCATTTATTCTTATTTTTGTGTGACACTGACTGTCTTGGGTAAAGATTTCATGGTTGCAGTAAGCTGGCGTCGTAAGAAATGCTAACTGGAATGCTGAATTATTATACTTATAATTCACCCTTTTCCTTATATGTTAAAGGCGCATTTAAACTCAATTTCTTTTTTATTGGTTTGGTTCAATTTCATTATTTAAATTCATTATTTCCGAAGATATGAAACTTCAAATGAACTAAATCCAAACCAGCATAAAAATAACCAACCGTAACTAAATACGGCTGGTTTTAAATAAGAAATACAATAGACTTTCGGTAGTAGCATTGAAATTACCATAAGGTGAAATTCTATGCATTCAGATTAAGGAAAACGTCCTTAATTTTATAAAAAAATTAATTTTTAATTGAAAAATTAGTTTTAGTTAATTAATTTTAGTTAGTTAATTGATCTTAATGATGAAATAGCATCAAAATACTCATATATCTTTGTCACTAAGCAAAATACAAAATATCGGGATAAAGACCCTGGAGAATATCAACACATTATTAGTTTCAAATTTTATCCTTGACTTTTAGGATTCAAATGTATTTGAAGTTCAGAAGCTGATCCTAATATTGATGTTAATGCAAATCTATTGCAGAACTCAATCATTTGTCATCTTTAACAGAAACGAAACTATTGCAGCTAGCAACGAAAAGATGATAGTTGTCCAATATAATGCTTTACAGGAAATAAACGATAGTTATACAATACAATGCTTTAGAGGAAATAAACGCTTAACCTGACAAGGACTATACCTGCATCGGCAAAATTTAGCACCACATGAGCGGGAGGTAATTCGACTCCGCCGATTTAACACACGCACGTACGCACACAGAAACACCTGTTGTTGTGTAACACACAATGCTAATTACATAACTGATAACTCATTTAGGCAATTCCTGAAGACTCTGTTACAGAATTCTGATGTCTAAATTTAATCCAGGAATCTAAGTCTAATTTACTGAATATTGCAATCATTTAAGGATGAAAACTGACTAACTTAATTGCAAATTTGCTAGGAACATAAGAATAAAAACAAAAAAAACAGTGCCATCTGGTGTGAAGCAAATGCAAGTTAAAGCTAGCTGCTATGGAATGTATATATATATATATATTAATAAAAGAAAACATGAAAAACACGTTGTAAAAGAAAAACCAAAATAATAATAAAAAGGAACAAAAACGCCAACGTCCGGGACGCGTCATCAGCAAGGGAAATCCCGAACAAGGGATCCTTCTTTTGAATTAAATTTGTTTCTGGTTTTGTTTATTTTTGTATATGTCTGTATAAACAAACAAACTGTAATCAGTTTGAAGCGGATTTCTTAGATCTGGATATTAAACTTATTGATAATAACTTTTGTATCGATATCTTTGACAAAAGAATGGATTTTAATTTTTGTGTCAACAGATATATATATATATATATATATATATATATGTGTGTGTGTGTGTGTGTGTGTGTGTGAAGTCTTTACATATTTAAATCTGTTTTAGAATTTATGTTAACCATAAAGTATCTGTTTCCTAATGTTTACTTCATTTGAATTAGTATTTCTTCGATTAAAGTATTATTTTCTTTATTGATTATTGCTCTTTATGTATATAAATGACTTTTATCTTGATTTCTGTATTTGTTTATTATTGCATATATATATATATATATATATATATATATACAAACATAAGAAACAAAAAAAAATTAATAATTTGAAAAATATCATGACAAGCCGCTCGTCAGGAAGAGAAGCCCACCTATGACATTAATAAGTGCTTTTTTCTGCTAGAGACATACTAAAAAACGTAAAACTGTTTGTCGCTATCCCCTCAAAAAGCACCCACCGTGAATATTTTGGAATAAATGAAATACACAAAAAAGTCGATTACAAAATCGAAAGCCAAAAATCCGAATACACAAATCTAGAATAAAAACAAAATTTTACACAGAAATATTCATAAAATAAGAAAACTTAGAAATAATTAAAATAATTAAAATTTTACACAGAAATATTCTCAAAATAAGAAAACTTACCACCGTTGGAATTCACAAAAATGGCTGCACGTGGCTATGATTAAGGCTTAGGCTAAGGCCAATGGATCTTTCTCGGATGGCAGCGATGCTAAGACTTAATCATATCTAGGCATCGAGCACAATACAAAATCTAAAGCATTTAAAGAATGTAATTTTATGCTGTTCAATACTTCCTTTCTATTTATAGAAGATCTAATGAATTCTGTATTGTTATCGAGTTCGACTTATTTGATTTTACTGATTGTATTTTAAAATATCAAACCTCTACATCGAAACAGCACATTTGATTCTGAGAACTCTTGTTACTGAAACTATTTAAATATTTCAGATTTCCAATCAATTCTTGCCAGAACAAAAATTTACTATCTTCAATTATCAGCATTCAAAATCTTCGGAAGTCAAAGGAATTAATTCGTGTCCACGCGATACTCGTCAGATGCCTCTTGGTTATTTAGTTTTGGGAAGCAAATGGTTGTGATGACACAACGTAGCAAAAGACAAAGTGGAGTTAAATTAGATGGGCAGTTACACTTGTCATGTGACTGTGACGTCATCTGGCATTGATTTCATTAACCGAAAAGAATGGTTTGATTGTTTTTGATAGCACTGAACTGCTGACTCTTTCGTAGAGTTCTGGAATTTTGCACAGTAGTGTGTTTCTATTGACAATAAAATATTTTATTATGGTCATAACTTAACAATCAATTAATGGTTTGTTTTGATTTAACCTTCAACTGCTAATCCTGTGATTTACACGGGTTGGGAGTTAGTTTATTTTCTACTGCATTCCGCGATTGCCGTGGGCTGGTTAGTTTACATCTTATTACGTTATCATATTATCATTATTAAGTATTAAACACATGAATCGAATTATAGCGTTGCACAGTACTGCTTCCTTTCAAAGGTGTTTAAACTTCTTTGTAAATATTGCATCTAAAATCTGGGTTGGAGGGTTAATTTTGATTCCATAGGTGAGGCGCTCTCTGATAGCGAATCTGAGAAAAAATGGTTCCATGATAAATACAATAATTAGTTATGAAACTTACATGATAAATTAATTATGAAATTTATTGAAAGCTAAAATACGAAAAAATTAAAAATAACAATATTTTTAAAAAGCGCCTTTTTATTATTGCACTCAAAAAAGAAAAATTTTTAACAAAAAACTGGTGGTGAAAAAAAAATCGTAAAAGTGTGAGGAGTTGAAAACAATACTATAAGGAAATTGATCCACAATAAATTCAAAAAAGATAGTTTCCTAAATATTAACTAAAAATTATTAGAAATGTATTTAAAATTCCACTTTGCTTAGAGATTCTTATCAGCGTCTCACGCTTTTAGATTTCGTTCTGACCTCCTTATTATCGATAAAAAATTATTTTCCACATTTTAATACACTAATATAGGCGAGTTTTTAAAAACTTTTAAATTTTTATTATATAAAATTTTCGCTTGTTTATGTCTCACACGTTGTTTGTCAGGCGCCAATTTTTAATCAAAGATCATCTGAACAATGCTAAAAGAAAAACAACTGCAAGTCGGTGTCTCTGTCGTATATATCGTTGGGAAGGAAAAAGGAAATGGAAAAAGTTTGTCAAATCCAATTTTTTCCTGAGTAAAATTAAAAGAATTTCCTTTTGTCCGCCATCGCTTCTCTCTTTAATCTCGTAAAATGCCTAACTTTACTGCCTTTCGCTTTTAAAAAGATCTTTTCTCATTTTAGAGGTTACAAAAGACAGCAAGAAGAAAATTCTCAGCTGCCCTACCTACCTGCTTCCGCCATTTTTCTTCTTTTTTTAATCTTTGATTCCAAGGTATTCGATTGAAAATGTGGAGTTTCTGTTTACTTTCCATTTTAGAAAATGACTTTCCAACGAACAACAAAGAAAACTAAAATGACAACCTCTGTGGACTTTCATTGACTTCAAAAAAGTGATACTTTTTTGATGTTTTCTGAAAGAAAAATCACAAGAATATAGATATATCCATATAAATCTATATATATATCTATATTTTTTATTATTATTTTATTACTGCATTCGGATGGATGTTGTGACAGTCAGACTTGATATTTTTCAGCTCTTTTACCTCTTTTTTCTAGTTCTTTATTTTGTGGCGGGAAATGGTCAAAATATTGTTGCACCATTCTTGGCCTTAAAAATAAATTCGCTTTGTTGTTGTTGGTTTTTTTTCTTAAAAGATAAAATTGGTGGAGTTCTTTCTTTTCTTTCGTTGGCCTCAATATACCGAACTCTAATTCAGTAATCTTCGATGCTCTTTCAATCCTTGTCCAATCTTCGAGATTTTAAACTGAAGTGAAGTGAAGTACCACCCCGGGCGAATGACAAATAAAAATCGAAGATACGAAAAGAAGGTGGAGTCACGGCTTTGTCTGGAATTAGAAGGAGAAAAATTTCATAGAAGGTCAAAAATGCAAGAAGACAGTTATTTCTTGCTTCTCAATTTCATGTATAGTTAGTTACAAATAGATTAAATTTTTTAAACATTTTATTCCACACAACTATAGTCTTGTAAAATCTAAAGGAATGACACCGAATTTGGACCACCTGGACATTCTTTAATGTATAGTGATAGATAATTAATTCTACTTAAAATATGTAGTAGAATTTTTTCATATTCATCAATGAGATTAACTTTAAAGAAGGAAGAAAAAATAGCTTAACAAATTGTGCCATCTGTTCAATTAAGAGAGCAACTGGTTTCCCAAACTGCCCCACCAATTTCTCCAAGCACAATTGAAACAAAAACATTTTTAAATTCTCAAATTCACATCTGCGCACAATGTATAAACCCAAGTATGCCATTTTATGCACTCTATATTATTTCTTCTTCTTACTTAGCTTCTCACATAATATACAAAATTATTTCTCTCACTTTATATTATTTTTTTTCTTCCTTTGCTTCCTCACATAAGATACGAAATTATTTCTCTCACTTTATATTATTTCTTCT
>BGPR01000077.1:1430034-1441473 GCA_013235015.1 Araneus ventricosus
TTTTCTTCTTCCTTTGCTTCCTCACATAAGATACAGAATTATTTCTTCTTCTTCCTTTGCTTTCTCATACAAGATACGAAATTATTTCTCTCTATTGCTAATTTGTACAGGAGCCATTTACTTCTTGTTACCTGTGTTTCGTATTTTCTGGAATATTCGTGGAATAAAGCGTTATATCCCGTTATCCAGCTTATTGGACTACATTCACCGTACATCAGCTGGGCTATTTTCGTAACATTAGTTACCTGAATTTTTTAAATCAAAATTTGATGTCTTTAATGTCCTTTTAGTGTTTATTTTCTCCTTCGGCTTCATCCACTTCCAATTTATGAGGACTACCAGTGATTATAGCTGTTTTATGAGCTTTCCTATAGTTCGAGATAATAGTCCCATTGATTTAAACAATCAATTGAGGTGACTGTGGTCAAATGTATGCAAATTTTAGACAAAAACGAAAAAACATTCTCCAAACTTTATCTTTAATCTATTTGAATCAAATTATTATAGCAAATTGTAGCTAAACAAATTTTCTATCTGAGGATATATCATATTTTGCTACTTACTTTAAAACAGCGCAAGGGCTATTAATCTTTTGCTGAATTATATAATTGATAATTTTTAAATCTAAACATTTGTTCTCTAACTGTAATCATGTAGATCTTTCTTCTAAAAATGATTTCATACTCCACACGTTATGATACCGGTCCAAATTTAACTCTTCACTATTTAAATCATTATAAAATCGTTAATTTAATTTCTTTGATAATGGTTCTTTATTTTCTTTCGTTTTCCCCGATATATTGAATTCTAATTCAGTGACTTTCGATGCTCTTTCAATCCCTATGAAATCTTCGAGATTTTAAACTGAACTGCCACTCCGAATGAATTATAAATAAAAATCGAAGATATGAAAACAGGGGAATCACGACTTTGCCTGGAATTAGATGTAGAATAATTTTCTAGGAGGTCGGAAATTCAAGTTGGGTGAGAAACAAAGAAGGTGGAAAGTAATTTCTCGTTTTTTAATTTTATCTTCAGCGAATTTGTGCATACTTTTTGAAATCTTATTTTACATTTTTACTCTCAGCATGAATTTCTAATAAAACGAATATACAAAAAATAGTGTAAATCAATGAATATTGGCATTTTACATTTCTAAAACTGTTATAAAAAGACCAAAACAAAGTTCACAGTCTCATAATAAACATCCAGCACCAAAAACTTATCCCCTAAGCCCATAGTCACATTCAAGACGCTAATATACCGTATCAATATCACAATAAAATAAAAAGCTTCCAATCTAATATCTTCGGTCGAATTTAATAAAATTAGTCATAAGAAGTTCCATGAAAAATCAACCAATCGAAAAGTATATGCATGCAAATATTAGCACAATTTTTAACCTTTAGCGTTTGAAGAAGACGAAATCATACTCATTATCAAAAAACAAACTTTTGGCAAAGAAACAAAAAAAAAGTGCTTTCCCCTCTTAAATGCTCCTCTCAAATTATTGGGAATTAAGATCTGCGGACCGTTTCGCACACAGATAGGATAACTATTCTACTAGTTATGTTCATTAGCAGTAAATAAACTACTCCCTTATCAGTGATTTAATAGGACGAGAAGTAGCACTTTGCGGGTTGACTAAAGTAACGACAAATTGGCCCCACATGAAAGAAGTGAGGAGTGAAATCCTAATCGTTTGAATAAATAACAGTAATACAAGCCGTAAGGAAAAAGTGTAAATCTTCTCAAAGCATAATTGTACCACCTGCAAGAAAGACATAGCATCCATGCACGCTAGTGTTAAAAAGTGAAAGTTTGATTGAGGAGAAAGAAAATAAGGCAACAGATCAAAACGACAATTTCATAAACGCTATCAATCAAAAGACATTGGAATGATTGGTTTGAAAATATGTCACTTTGTCTATTAAAAAACAAAACAAACCAAGCAACATTATGACAACCACCCGACACCCAAACTAATCCCCTAACCCAATTTCGATAAAACCGTACCCTACAAATCGAACGCAAAACAAAAACGAAAGAAGGCCCATCAACACACCAGGTCCTTTCCCTTGCTTAACTTTCCCCAACCGGGGATCTATCTGTAAATCTCGGATCCTCCGCTAACGACGTGGCATTTAGGAAGAAGAAAGTATGACAACCGGCCTTCATCTGTATCTGGTGTAATCATCCAATCGCGTTAAAAGGTGGAAAGAAGCGTGACTGTCTGTCCATCCCGATTTCATCAGGAGCGGTCACACCTCTCGCTGGCCATCCTGTCCGTCCAGATATCATCGGAGATGAGGGATCACGCGAGTGCTGATGGACGCACGCGAGGGGTGAACTTGGACTGACCACTTCACGCGATGGACGTACGCCCTCCCCCTTTTCCAATAAGGAGACGCAGCAACGCTTTCGCTTGGTGAGGAGATGGTGGAGGAAAAGGGCCAGGTGGAGGTCCTGGAAGAGATCGTGGGAAAAGATGGAAGGTTTTCGAAGTCTTTCAGCTACAGACAGCTTAAGATAGCATATCACTCTCTCCTTTATAACTTTTCCTTTAAGGGTGATACAAACACTACACCATTAGAATTCTTTCGCTACCCTATTAGCACAAGATGCTCTACAATATTCCTGCGATATTTTCACAACATTGCACAGCATTCAGAATATCGTAACAACATCGTATGATATCTTGTGCTAATAGGGTACCTACGATCTGGTTCACTAAGCCATTAAGCCGGAGTGACTACCTGACAGAGTCTCGGAATCGGTTAATCGGGTTTCTTACCAACGAACTTCCGGTCGCTGGTACGAAAACCATTTCCGCGGGAGATCCTTCGTTCGGGTCTAGTGAACATGAAATCCGTCGAGAATGACACGTCCTGCCTCTGGTGTGGTCTGTAAGTCTGGGGAGAGAGGCTGTCTGAGAAGGTATCGTTCCCGTCATCTGACCATGGTTCAAAATGACGAAGTCCGTCCCCAAATAGCTCTCAACTTCCGGTCGCTGGTACGAAACCCAATTCCACGGGAGATCCTTCGTATATACGGGTCTAGTGATCATTAAATCCGTCGAGAATGACACGTCCTGCCTCTGGTGTGGTCTGTAAGTCTGGGGAGAGAGGCTTCCTGAGAAGGTATCGTTCCCGTCATCTGACCATGGTTCAAAATGACGAAGTCCGTCTCAAAATAGCTCTCGAGTTAAGTCAGTAATAATAATAAATCCGGAATATTAATGTAACTAAATTAACTCCTCCTTACTTCACGGAATTAACCTGCTCGTTTTTTAATCACCCTGTAGATGGTATTACTTTCCTTCCCTATTCTATTTCCCCTTGTGTAAAAGATGGGTTAATTGCTAATGAAGAAGTTGAAGAATGGGTAAATCTGTGGATAGAGAGAGAAAGAGACTGTATATCTTTTCATCAAATAGTCTTCACAAGATGGGAAGTTCTTTACTGTTTCCGAGGAAGATGATTCAAGAAGTTTTGGATTCTCATGTTTGAAGGTTGTCCTGAGATTCCATCCACCACAATTGAAAGATTAATTCTCCTAAGCATGATTAAGCTTCGACATGAAATTCTTTAAATACCTAAAAGTCCCTGGAGTGTTGATTTAGGTCTGGAATCTCAATCAAGCCTTTACTGCATTGTTTCTTCCCCTCCCGGATTTCGATACATTTAGTGCAAACTCGTCAATACCATTCCCAGCCCATTTTCTTGGACAGTCCGAACAAATAAATGGTCGCTTCCTCTTTCTCAAATTGCGGTTTGCTGCAAGACGATCCGGCGTTAGTAAAAGCACGCATCTCACCAGCCCTCCACATAATCAAATAAATCGAAAGGAGGATATCAACAACTCCACTCCGATTAAAGGTTCTGGCAAATTTACTTCGGCCGCTGCAGCGGACGTTTAAAGAAATCCAATAATAATTCTTCTTATTCCTCTTCCTGTAACGTTTCTTTTCTTACTCTACCCTCAAAGCCTCTATTAAGCCCCCTCCCCTTTTACTGCTCGTTTTTTTTATTCCTCTCATCCATTTTTCTTGGTTTCAGTGTTTCTGCGATGCGATGCCCATCAAAGGAGAAACATACTAATGGTGCAAGTGACCGCAAATTATACGTTTTGGTACTATTAAATTATACTCGTCACTTTGATACTGGAAGAAATAAAAACGGTTGTTTGTCCATCAAGTCATGGGATTCTTCTTAATGGTGTATATATACTTTTTATTTCTTTATGAAGGTTTGTTTTCTCTCGGATATATTTTTTTTGCGGAAACAACAAAGGAGATGGAAAGCTCTTTCTGTTGCTTTCAAATTAACGCTGAGGGGTTTGAAATATGAGATGAAAGAATTGATGGGACTGTCGCCGGAGGTTAGGAGAAAAGAAACCATTTCTGTTATTAAAATAGACAGTTGCTTTTAGAATATTTCTATCATTTTTATCAGTGTTTGAAGATGAAATGTTATTAGTTTTTGCTAAATATTTTCGATTCCTCTCAATCATTTTAGTTTGTAATGTCAGATGTCTCTGATATTTTTGTTCTCAGAGGTAAACTACCTAAACTAAGTAATAATTTTAATATTCTACAGAGGAGACAACAGAAGTTCTAGAGTGCGATGCTTTGCAATGTGCAATTTATTTTTTTAAAAACGGCTATCTTCCATTCTTTTCCCATGCACAGCTGCCCATTCGAAGATGCGGTCAGGATAATGTAAATGAGAAAAAACAGCAAAATTAGACTTAAGATAATTTACATCTAAGGTACTAATTTAACCTTTGCAATTACAAGAAAAAGAGAAAAAAACCGCAATAAAAAAGAACAGTTTTGATCTAGTTAAGTTTTATTACAATTCCTTTTTGAAATAATAAGGCTGTTTTGGCACGGACCTCGTTACTTTGAACCACGCCACACCAGCGGGAGGATATTTATTTTTGAAAGCTTGAAGTTAGTCAGTAGACAATAACTTGCTGATACTCACGTGAATCCGATGGTTTCCGTGGCGAAAATTCGATACAAATTTCACTTTAAAAATTAAATTTATCACTCTGATATACATAATATGATAATCAGTTTGAAGATAAAAATACATGAGTACTAGAATTACCATATAAATTATTGGCGAATGATAATTTGAAATTTGTTATAGCTTTCTCTTAGCTACTTTTTTATCCAGAAATTTTTTTACCCAAGATAACTCTGAAATTTTCAGTTTATTTAAGATTTTACTTACGGGCTGGACAGTAGTAAAAGTAAACTATTTGTACTTCATTCATCTCGCGGCGCTAATAAGTTGCGTCTCAAAATCACTCTGCGAGTAGTATTTTATTCTCTTTTCCTATTGTATCAATACATTCACAATAATTAAATTCATTAATAACAAGATTATGTATCTCTACAAGCTATCACAATGAACCCCAGATATTATCTTATAGTGCCTTCAAAAATGGGGAAAGCGTTTATCTATTTCTCACCTAAAATTCCCTCCCTAGGAGTGGTGCTCCAGGTTGCGTAGCTTTGATAACTATCTCAGAATATTAGAATGCCTCTTACCGAAACCAAATTAGCTTTCAGAACTCCATGTTTTTCACTTCCTAATAGCTCCCAAAACAAAATATACTGCAATTTACCATATTTCTTGCGCTGATTGACTCTAGAAATTTAATTTTTAACCAGAAGTACTCTCTGTTTTTGTGAGATTGTAGAGATCTCACAAGGCACTAAGATTGCAAGAATTCTTTAGGTAAGTAAAGTTTTAAAGGAAAATTCGCAGGTAAAAACGTGGTTAGGAAGAAAAACTACTTTCACAATGGCATACGAACATATATGTTTTCTTTTTCTTTTTATCGAAAATATTTAATATTCTCTTAGACTGGAATTCACTTAGTCGTGATCTAAATGTTAAGACCCAACCCTCATCATGTATGATGTTTGGATTATTTTATAATGTGAGAGAATATTCTTAATAAATTGCTAAGGCTGCTTGGTTTTATTCATATTCAATAACATTTATAATTTTCTGTACATATGGAGTAAGTAATCTATAACTTGTGACATCTTGTCATAATTCAAAACTCATATTGCTGGCCCACACAGAAATTGCGAAATTGCAATAAGTTACTGCTGCAGATTCGTGGTTTTGGCGTGGTACCGACAATATATTTGGATTATTTTATATTGTGAAAGAATTTTCTTAATAAATTGCTAAGGCTGCTTGGTTCCATGCATATTCAATAGCATTTATAATTTCTGTACATATGGAGTTAGTAATCTATAACTTGTAACATCTTGTCATAATTCCAATCTCATATTGCTGGCCCACACAGAAATTGTGAAAAGTTACTGCTGCAGATTAGTGGTTTTGGCGTGGTACCGACAATATGTAAATAGTCTCTTCAAAGTTAGATAAAAAATGAGAAAAACGTATGCTTTGAAGCTACCATGAAAATTTTACCCCAGACCAGGATTTAATCTACGAATTTTCCGTTAAAGTTTTAGCTCGCTGAAAGAATTCTTGTAATCATCGTACCATGTAAGATATTTACAGTCTCTCTGAGAAACTGCTGGCAAAAAGTTAAATTTCTGGAATCAATCAGAAGAAGAAACATGTTAAATTACAGTAGATTTCTTTTCGGGAGCTCTTAGAAAGTGAAAAACACGCAGTTCTTGAAGCGAATTTGGTTTTCGGTGGAACACACCAACGTGTTGGAGGCATTCTAATCTTCTGAGATAGATGTCAAAGCTACGCAATCTGGAACACCACGCAAAAGAACAATGTCTTTTAAGGGAAGATGGGCGGGAAACAACAAAAAGAACACCCGGAGCAGGAAGTTCGGATAGAGAGAGAGCGAGAGAGAACTGAAAAAAAAGTTCAGATTACTTTCCCATGAACGTCGAAAACGAAATAAGTCCGAGAGAAAAAGGGGCAAGGATAAAAATACAAAAATAAAAGCAGTAAAAAAAAATTCTAAACTCCATCTATTGCATTTCTTTTTCACTTTCCATTTGCAACTGATTTCGAATTCAGCAATGAACCCTAAAAAAGAAGAACCGGGCTTTAAAATAAAGTAAAATAAAATATATTTCTCCTCGGACCCTATAAGTGAAATTGAGTCCAGAATCGTGAGCGTACACGTACATTCTTCCCTCCCCCCCTTTAAAAATAAGAAAATTCTCTAACTTTTTACTTTTTATTTTTGGCCCCTCTGCCTTTGCTGTTCGTTCTCTGCCTATATTTCTTCGGTAAAGGCTAGCTGCAGAAAAAGAAGGGAATATATTATTCACTGGAGCTGCCCATGGTCCATGCTAATGGCATGCGGCTCTTGGTATCCAGACAGAAAAGGGACGGGGGGTTCATCCTTGATAGATTTCCTTCACGCCACCTCTGCACCCCCCTCCCTACTACTACGCACGGGGTGCGGTTTGATGCGGGAGAGATGGGGGGGGGGGATGAGTTCGCAAATTCTGGACGTCTGCTTTCTTGGGCACAGATTTTTTTTGTTTCACTTTTCCCTACCATTCGAGATACGAAATAAGCAAGAAATTTTCCTTTTGCTGAATGCGTTTTTCCTGAAATGTGGGAATGCAGATAGGAAATGGTTTTGTATCGATTTATAACTTTAAAGCCGACGTGCCGGACATTATAAGACTTTGGAAAGAATAAGGCGGGCGTTTGGGAGAATAATTGGACATTCCATATTCACGCTTCGGATCTTTGTTCAGAGAAAAGTTGTGGGTTTTCTGGGATTACCATTTTTATCCTTCCATTACAGTTGAAATTTCATATTTGTTGATTGATTATACGAATATTTTATGGAAGTACCACAAAATTAGTGTGCAGAATGTCAAGATCTACCTTCTTTAAAATAAAGCATAGAAGATGAGCAAATGTGTTAAAAGCAAGAGGCTCTTAAAGTAATCAAAGCTGAGACCAAACAAACGTCCCTATCTCAAGTCACACATTAGACTGCAGAAAAAGGATTACATACAGGGTGTTTCAAAAATATCCGGCAAAAACGAATGGGTAGGTCAGGCCAGGCATCTGAAATCACCTAGGAACATGCGTGCGCAAACGCCATCTGGAGGCAGCAGATAGAATTAAACATAAAACCGTACTGGCCAAATTGCAGATATCTTTTTGAATCTTAACGGTATTGAACTGGAATTTTTATATAAGTTGCCCTCTATATCTGGAACTGAAATTGTGAAAGAAAAATTAGGCTACCTTTAGCTCATGCGCAGTAAAAAATCATTTACTACAAATGCTCATACCTTTTCTAATGTTCAAAGTATTTATTTCAAATTTTTTGACAATTCTACTCTAGTATATGGTCACATATTCTGTAAGTTTCATACATTTTGGTTGAAAACGCTGCAAGTTATAAGCAAAAAACATACTAAAAAAGTTGGGATTTTTAAAATAAACCTTTATATCTTCCCGAATATTCCAGCTATTTTTACGAAAATGCCTGTAAATATTACACATAACACACAAAATAGTTGACGAAAGTTGAAAACCATTATCAGATTTCTGTAAAATGGGGCGAGCCAAAATCCCTTTTCTACATCATCAATTTCTGGTCGGTCCCAAAATGTCCTCGTGCCGAATCTTCAATGTAAATTGTGAGTTAAAAACTATTATTTATATGGTCGAAGTTCGAGGAGATATTTGAAAAAATGTGCAAATTTTAAAATGTGACGGCAATTGTGGCAAGTGCAGCATTATTTTAAAGGCCATCTGCTGCCTCTAGATGGCGTTTGTGCACCCATGTTCCTAGGTGATTTTGGATGCTTATCATATGCCTGGTCAACCCTTTCATTTTTGCTAGATATTTTTGAAACGCCCTGTATAAAAATGAATAACACTCAGATTATATAAATACCTGTCTGAAGTCACACATTGGACTCTAGAAAGAGGTGAAATGTAAATATGAATAAAACTCAGACCATAGGAATAACTGTTTGAAGGCTCACATATTAGACTGTAGAAGGAAGACCACATGTACATAATGACTGACACTCTCATTATAGGAATAGTTGTCTGAAGTCACACATAAGCCTGCAGGGAGAGGATCGAGTGTAAATATGAATAACACTTGGTTAATGCGCAAGAGACTTGATCTGAAAGTCTACTCATTGCTAGTAACCTACAGATGTGAAGCCGTGACCAGGACCAGTAAGTTTTTTCGCCCTCTTTCGTCATATGTATCAACTTAAATGCAATAAATACTATTTTCTTTCTCACATACGCAACCTTCAAGATTGGTATCTTTTGCATTAATACTTCTTTGTACTTCGCTTTTTCAACTTTACGGTCTTTTATACTTTCACAATTTTCTTAGTGTCGATTGATTACGTACCACCAGACTTGAAAGATTTCAATAGCAAAAGAAGAAAATGTTTCCTGAATAAAGAGAAAAATACTCTTTATCGAAACCTTTTTCTAAATAATTTTGATGCATGAGTGTTGTCCATAGAAATCGATAAGAAATCAGTTTGAGAAATGGTAATGGTGTTAGACAAAATCTTCACCGGTGAGGCTCAGAAGCACGAAAAAAGTTCGAAGTCTAAATACTGAAATAAAGCTTACAATCAAGAGAAACTTTATCTTCAAAAACAGACAAATAAATTTAAGAAAAATACATATCAATTATTTAAAATTCCAAAATTCACTCGAAAAAGGGTAAAATTCGTCAAAAATCTTTGGAAGAGCTGCTCAGTAAAATCTGGTGAGTGTCATGGCACTGGTAAATGGCGCTCGAGAGTGGTACTTTTTGTATCACGTCTTTGCTATATTTGGCTTTCGAAAGAAATAAATGTGCTTCTGTCTTTCAGTTACCCTTCAACCCCCCAAATTTGGTGACAGGAACATCTATACCTTCCCCTGCCCCTTCACACGAACATCACTTAACGACTAAACCTGATATAGAAAGTTCAGCATCGAATGCTGAAAGGTTAAATATGGGTAGTGTGGCAATGAATGGTTACAATGAAATTAAGTCTGCTAAAATTGTATCCGTGAATAATGAGCGAACGATATTATCCATTAGTAAAAATGATACCGAAACTACTGTTATTTCTATACCAAATGCAAATTTCACCTGCTTTTGTTACCATTCCTTTTACCAAAAATATAACGTTATCTTTTAATAGCAATCTAAAACATCGGACCCATTATAACATGTGATTTCTCAGAAAACATGAAATACATTTTTACGTTTATCGCTTCACCTCTGACACTTTCCCATGACTTGCTGTCCCCATTTCAGTTTACATCACTTGTCTAAATTTCTGCAACAATATGTATAATTGGGGGGAGGGGGGAGATGGAAGTTGGGGCACTTACTGTAATTCCTCACGCAAACGTACACCAACCAAGCGGATCCAACAAAACGCTTATTTTGTAGAGTCCATATTCCCCAATATAAGTGGGTTTTAATGTTTACTATGATTGGACGTTTGTTTCTCTGTCTTTATGAAATGTCGTGTGTCCTCGGGGCAGAATGAGTTTTTCTACAAATTATGAACCCACTTAGTGTTCGTTAGGGTCTCGTATACATGTTATGTATTGATTTCTAATACACGCAGTCACATTTAACTGACTCATACGATTGAGTTAAAACCTTTGGTTTAGTGCTGTTATGGATCGAAATGTTGAGATTCGCCAAGTCTTGTTAAGTACATAATTTTTGGTCATATCAAAAAGATCTGAATAGTAAATTTATACTGAACAATGAATTAATAGAGATAGTTCATCGATTAATCAATGAAAAAATCGTCACTTAACAAGCCACACCACCTGTCTCAATTTTTGAAATTTCAAAGAGGAAGGAAAAACTGAATTATTATAATAACGAATATTTCTGATATGAACATACGAAAAATTCAGTTTTCTTATTTCTCTTTGAAATTTCAAAAAAATGAGATTGGTGGTGTTGCTTGTTACGCGATGAGATATAAATAGCAATCATCTAATCGTGTTATTTATAATAGACATTTTTTGACACTTTTGTTTAACTTAGCCTAGCTTCATGTTTGTAAAGATGGGATTTTGTAGTTGATTTTACTCTCTTCCTCATGTGAAAAAGTTTTGAAATTTTGTACACTTACGTATCCTGGATAAAATACATAATTTTAATAGTTATAGAATTTAATTATCAGTTAATCTATTAATTTAATTAAATTCTGATTCCGCACTAATGGCACCACCTGATAGAGAATTTAAATTCTGATTCCGCACTAGTGGCACCACCCGATAGAGAATTTAAATTCTGACTCCGCACTAGTGGCACCACCTGAAAGAGAATTTAAATTCTGATTCCGCACTAGTGGCACCACCTGACAGAGAATTTAAATTCTGATTCCGCACTAGTGGCACCACCTGATAGAGAATTTAAATTCTGATTCCGCACTAGTGGCACCACCTGATAGAG
>BGPR01000077.1:1462669-1474129 GCA_013235015.1 Araneus ventricosus
GATCTCCTTTAGAAGAAATTATGTGATGTCATTTTTATATTTTAAAACATATGGAATTATTTCCACTATCCAACACGGATTCATTTCGGGTAACAAACAATAGTACTTCATTTTGAAAGGTTTGCTTCTGAGAGAACTAATATGGAAAACCACTTATTTTAATAGTGAAAAACAATTCGTATATTATTCTCTATTTTAGGTCTTTGGGTTTTTTTGTCTATAAATTACAAAGCAGATGTAAAAGAAAAATCTAAACTTGCTGAAAATAGTTTTTTCCAATTTTAGCATATAAAAGTAAAATACTTTTTTCGCTGTAGCAAAATAATACATAGCTATAAGCATAGAATTTTTTGTTTATGTAACGCAGGGCTTTTTTAACTATGGGTCACGACCCCCAAGTGGTTATTCGTAGAATAAAACTTTTATAACGTACAAACTTTCGAGATATCTTCTAACCGATTTCTTTTTGTAATTTTATGCCAATATAATTAATATACTGTTTAAAACCGATTTTCTTAAAAGCTGAAACAATTACACACCATTTCATATAATTTTATTTATTATATTAATTAAATAGAATAGTTGAATAAAATTTTTAACTGATCAGGTCGATTTTGACATTGTGATATCGAATTAAATCTTTAACATTTTCGAATATTCAGAGTAAAAATTTACCATTTCATTCCTCTTAAAACTATATTTGAGTTAGTCTCACTATTACTTCGAAAGTGTACCTGTTGAATTCATACCATTTAACTAAATTATTTCTCAATAGATTGAATAAAACACTTTCGTTTTTTCGTCTAAATATTTTGTTAACAGCCTTGGATAAATTTATAAATATTTGACCCCGTCGCCCAGGAATGTTTGCATACAATTTGAAAGTGGTTAATCTTTCTAACTAACTTATCTGATCCTCACTACTGAATTTTAAATATTTTACAAACAACGAAAGAAGAGCATCTCATCATCAATTTTAACTGGTTTAGAACGTCGAAATACCCATGATTTTCTGTTTTTGCAATTTTGTCCTTGTATCTCTCTTGAAATGGTTGCATAAAGAAGTAATACCTTTCCAGTCCATCGTTTCTAACTGCGGCTAAATAATATATTTATTTATTTGATAAATCAGAATATATCTTAATATATGTTAGACATTCAGTTAAAGGCTACAAAATTGATTTGTTGGATAAACATCCAATTTGTTGAATCTTATTGTAAGGTAATGTATAGTACAGGGGTGGGGAGCCTTTTTTGTACAGAAAGGCCACATTAAATTTTGGCAGTTGAGCAAAAGGCAGCGCAATCAGAATCTTAAAGGTTATTGTCTGTAATATCATAATAATTTCAGAACAAGTATATTATTTCCATGCAAATTGTAAATAACTGGTAAGGCCCCATAAGACACACAAAAAGGCCCAGGTTCCCCATCCCTGATATAGTCTATTGTTTTCTATGATAAGAAACAGAGTTAAAGTTGCAAATTAAATCCTGATACGGGCACAAACTTTTGGGCAATTTCATAACTGAATAATGTTCGAAATATTAATTGCAAGGCACATGATCAGTGACAAATGAGTAGCATTGTATCCGAAGTTTGAAGATAGATAGCCTTCGGTGTCACTCCACATTTGAGCAAGATCACTTTCTCCTCGACTTACGATCATCCGCACTTACGACCACAAAAAATTAATTTGAAATTTAAAATTAAAATGTAATTTCAGCCTATATGTTTGTTTACAGCCCGAACAATAGAGTTCGTATCATGAATTTCTCACATTATGTACAATAATTACACGTATAACACGGACTGAAACTTTTGTGATTTAGCCAAAATTTTTTATAATTCGTTTGAGTGAAAATAGTGCTATAAATATGAATCCAATTTGCGACCCGTTCGACTTACGAACTGTCAATCGGAAGGGATCTCGGCTGTATGTCCAGAAGAAATCTTGTTCGCTATGTCTATTCTTTCTGTACTCTCGTCAGCGGTGTAGTCGTAAATTAAGCAGCGCCGGAACGCTTTGACTTAGGTGGTATTGTTGCGGGAGGGGGAAATAGAGTGAGTGATATATATTCACCATAAAATGTTTTTTACATTTGGTAAATGCGCAGTTATTTTATCTAGATATTAAAATCGTGAAATAAGGAAACGTCAACACCGAAGCAATGCATATTTTATAGTTATTATTTTATTATTGATCAAATATTAACATAACGCTTACCGTAATTCGAAGCATGAATATAATGAAGATGTAAGAGAATAATTTTTAAAAAAATTATGCTGATTTCAAGTTATACCAATATTAAGTAATGTCAAAGTAAAATTATGACATCGATAAGCAATATATAAATTATCGGGAGTTTGCCGAATCAAAACATAAAATACATTTAAATGTGCGCAACCTCAATACTGTTAACCCTTTCTTGCAACCACTTGCCAGTGGCTTGTTACATTTTATTAATTTGAAATAGCCCTCATATTTTCGTAAGTGAAAGGATTAGACAAAGATCGCGCTGTTCTGAGGATGTTTCTTACAATTTTTTAAATTCATTTCTCGCAAAAAAAGGCAGTGACGAACGGCGTTCCGGCTAGTTAAAAAATTAGAAAGCAACGCCGGAACTGCGCTCCGGTGCTTGCCGGCTACGATACATCCCTGACTCTTGTAACGACTGAGACGTATAACAGCGCTGATAAAGCGAAATGTTGTTCGTGATTTTGAAGGGGCTGGAGGATACCTCAAAAATACCCAACTTCATCATGGACTCATATCAGCAAGTTGCAAATGATATTCCAGGCGAAAGGTTCGTCAATAAACATTTATTTCATATTTTAACGAGGCATATTGCGCAAAACAAACTCGTCAATTAGAACATTAAAACATTTAAACAAAAAGAATCTGCAGAACGATGCAACTCGTATCAAAAGTTACCACGTACACAAGAATACTTGGCGAGAAGAGGAATACGTTCAGTGAGAAGCAAAGGGACTACAGGCACATCTTCGTTCTGTGTAGCTGGTGATTAACAAGCAGCATCTAATTGCAGATGAGGGAAATCTAAACCAAGGGAAGACTCAAACTCTGCTTCAGCGAGATGGCCAACACCGTCTGTTGTACTGCTGTAGATCCAACCCCAGAGGCTCATACTTCACTAAGGTGTGTTGGCTTATACTTTGTTGCTGCCCTCTCTCTCTCTCTCTCTGCCACGGAACTGAAAAATGTACTCTTATAAATACCTTGACCAATAGTGCGCGCGCATTATTACCTTCGCACCAACTTAGCATCTTGCATGGAAAAACTCTACCTGCCGCCCCATGGCAAGGTGCGAGATGAAAATGGAAATGTCAAGGAAGAAGGTTCGAGAGGCCGCCACAATTTCATGAAATTCTTTCCACTATTCAAGACCAGCAAAATTTCCATCGAGGACACCAGAAAAGTGCCCCGAAAAGAGACTGATTGCACTGCACTGGGTATGATCGAAGTAAGCACGTTCCAAAACATGTGGCAGAAAATGATTTGCCGATGGAGCATTTTCATCACATAAAACATTTGTGAAAATGCTAAACTTTCGCGAGTTTCGCTATCTTATTATCATGTGTACTGCTATATTTGGTTGTACAACTACGCAAAATATCCCGTTCTTTTTGCCTAACTAATTTATGAAAAATAATCCTGTATTTGACTTGAAATTTATCATTTCTTCACTTTTAAATTCAAGTCGATAATTTCTATGCATTTTGAAGGCCTTAAACTTATTCCGCTACAAATCCCCGAAAGTTATGGCGCGAATGAGAATATATCCACTTTTCTTTTGCATATAAACATTTGTTAACACACATCCAGATATATTGATAAAAATTTTCTACAATTGCCTCAGCATATTTTACATATAATCGTAACTATTTATCAAAGTTATTGAAATAAAACCCCTCGTATCTGAGGAGATGATAGATACACACATATGTCAGAATAAATCACACAAACAAATGGTTGGTAACATCGCTATCAATTCTCAAAGGCTCCAACTTTTTTACTTATTTTTCTGTAAGAAATGGCTTGGAGCAGGCGTCATTTGTAATTAATGGCGAAAATTGGAACTCTCCAACGTGGGTGTTGAAACGTTTTTTTCCTTCCTGGAGGAGGTTCTGACGAAGTGTGATTTATGCGTTTGATTCAATGATTTGAGTTAAAAGGTGGAAATATTTCACCGGCCTTTTATTGCTTTTCGGAAGAAATTGATTGCAGATGGGGTAGGATGCTGCTTTGCTTGCGCAGAAGATCCTGCGCCACTGCTGAATGATTTAGCTTCCCAGTCGTAAATCTTCAAAATCAGAAGCACTTTTTGTACTTCCAGCAGATTAAGATGAATTGTAAATCCCAAATCAATGCTTGCTGATGCAAGCATTTCATTTTTCTGAAAAACACGTGTTTATCAACTAAATCTTGTTACAGTGTTTGTTGCAAATAAAATATCTCAAACTACCATTGCTTTCAGTTCATCTAGCGTCTTTTTAAAAATTTCAGCGTTACTTGCTTTCTTAGATTATTCATGTATTTATCAAACTTTAGGATTTCCAAAACTGATATCCTCACAATCTAGTATTGTAAATGGATATTTAAATAAGTAGATAAAGCATTAGTGGTTTTCATTCTGAGATAATAGCGTTAACCATGAAGAAAAAATTCTAAACTTTAATATAGAACACCAGTTTGTACTGCGTAGAGCAGGAGGCTGTGGTGATACTAAAAATAATAATAAAAGGTACCAAAAACAATAGAAAACAAAATTACTAAAGATTTGCAAAAGAGAAAAAAGACTCGAAGGAATTTTAATATCTAATAGCACTTGTACTACTTCTTAAGATTGACCAATTCACAATGGGTAAATTAGGTGAAAATTTTGTGAATATTAAAAGTTAGGAAGAATTGTTCAGAAGCTAATTTAAATGTTTAAGCATTTTATACAACTAAGCTGTTTAATAAGCCATATTTTCTAAGAAAGTTAGAACGCAAATCTTATTTTTTCACTTGGAATTAATTAGTGGCAACAATTAAAGTTTCGCTATGTGTTAGTCACAAAACTGAATTAAGAATGCTAACTGACAATTAATTAATTGCAACAATTAAATTTTCAGTATGTGTTAGTCACAAAACTGAATTAAGAATGCTGACTGACAATTAATTAGTTGCAACAACTAAATTTTCACTGTGTGTTAGTCACAAAACTGAATTAAGAATGCTAACTGACAATTAATTAGTTGCAACAATTAAATTTTCACTGTGTGTTAGTTACAAAATTGAATTAAGAATGCTAACTGAGAATACAGAATAGTAAGAATGGACGAGGAAAGGGCAGTCTTCACTGGGAGAATAATACTGAAAATTCACTAACCAGCAAAAATCGCTGGACGCGCCTTAATAACAGACTACCCAACTGAACGAGGATCGACTCGAGGCGCTCGTATGCAGTTCAAATGATTTGAAAGCGGACTTTACACAGCCCTTTAACATTTTTAAGTGTTTTATTAAATTCTAGCTGTTAAGTTGAAAGTTAGCTGTTACTCTTTCTCATGAAGCTAAAAATTCAGTTTTGGGAAAAATCCTCAAAGATGCCATCTCCAGTTTGTTTAAATAGGAAGTCGCATTAGAATGGGTGGATTGAAATTTTTCTTCTAAATGTTATGCAAATAAAAGTGATGTTGCTTTGATATTTTAACAATTTCAGTTACGAATAAAACAAAATATTTTTAAAATTTTTGTTGAAATGGAGTGATTACTTAAAAATACTTCCTCATTTTTATAGATCTGTATTTCTTTCGAACTAAAATAATGATACTTTGTAAGATATCAATGCACCGTGTATTTTTGCTTTCTGAATCGTTATCTTAAATTACATCAATTTATTAATTCACTTTGAGTTGGGAGAGAAACATAATACTCATAAGAAACAACTGTCCTTAAACAAAAATGTGAAAAAAATAAATAAATAAAATCCCACAGAAAATAAAAAGAAATAAGAAACAATGATAAATCCTAAAGGGAAGAAAAAAGACGAAACAAATATTTTCTGAGAAACTCAATATAAGAAAAGAAAATAAACAAGAGACACGTTGATTTCAGTCGGAATGTTTCCAGTCTTACTGATAAAAAGGCATAACAAACTTTGTTAGGCCATTTTTGTGAGAAAATATTGGCGGAGACGGCCTTTGATGTTTTCATTCTACCTTCCAAAAGGAGAGTCGTATTTTCTAGTTAGGAAATTGTTGGATAAAAGAAGTTTTTCTGGACCTTTTTTCCTCACTGAAGAGGCTTGGAATAAATTGCCTGCTTTGGGATTGCGTCCGCCACTAAAAAGAATCTGATTTTTGACCGTCCCTTCCTGTTAGCGCCTTTATTATGTTGAAAATTTTGATAAACTGTTATTTTTTCTATGTCATCTAAATTGCGTTTTGGAGAGGCCCCTTTTGTGGTCAATTATTTTGTCTGATAGTTCCCGCGTAATAAGTTTTTTGGAAGAGAGTCGCGATGTCCTTAGTGGGATTTGTGGGTTATTTGAGAATGCTTGTTTTTGTAAGTCCTCTTCTCTATTATGCATTATCATATTACGATTTGAAAATATGTTAGCGTCTTTCATTGGAGTTTTTGAAGGTAATGGTTTGTTTCAAAGGCAAAACTTTGCCTTTTGTTCTTCTAAGTTGCGATTTGGTCAGGGCCTTCTGCTTTACAACAATCTTTGCAGAATTATTCACTATTGTCTGCTTGTGCATCATAATGTTACAAATAACGTGCATCAAATTGTCGTAGTTTTAAATTTTTAAACTTAAAAAAGCAATACATAAACGGGATTTAATACACAAATTACCAGCATTCAGTAGAAACTTATTTGAATCAAAACAACAATACTTTCACAAAATAGAAAGGGCTATGAAATTAGATAGCAGAAAATCAGAACAGTTAAGTGGTTAAATTAATTTTTCAAAAACGTAAGAGAAGAGATGGAATGTAGCAATAAGTGAAGCGTTTAGGCATGATCATCTTATCATTATCTATTACTAAAAAGAATCCGACTTTTGTCCGTCCCTTACTGTTAGCACCTTTAATATGTTGAAAAGTTTGGAAAACTCATTTTTCCCATTTCACCCAAATTGCGTTTGAGAGAGCATCGTTTTGTGGTCAATTATTTTGCCTGATAGTATCCGTAATAAGTCTTTTTTCCGAAGCGAGTCGCGATATCATTCGCGGGATTTGTGAGTTATTTGAGCATACTTTGTAATCATCTTCCGTTGAATTAATTTTATCTTTTAAAAATATCCTAGCTTCTGAAAGTTTTATTCCATTTAGGATTTTTGCAAATAACGGCTTGGTTCATAGGCATTTTTAGGTATTTTTTTTTCTGTTGCGATTTGAAAACAACTGCTAGGCTTGAACAAGTTCTTATATAATAATAAAATTCTAATATTTCTTAGAAGTGTTGAATGAATCTACAAATAAAGCACTTAAAAACAACCTGAGAGTTTTTATTGAAAGTTTCGTCAAATAGAATTGGAAAACTTCATGTTCTGATTAATCTAACTTATTTTAAAGAGGGCATAAATCTGAGCCGGGATGTAATCGCTAAATGGAATCGCTGTGTTTACATCAGAATTATTATAATAGGCTTTTCGTGAGCACAATGGTAGTCTCCGAATACATAAATATTCTCCTAACAATAAATATAAATACATATATAAAAATGCATACGTAAATACTCTCAAGATGAACCTGAAGATGATTCGAGTAAATTCTGATGTTAATACAAGAATATCAACAAGAACTCTGTCCTATCAATATTGATGATTATTGCGTGCCATCTTAATGTTACAGTCACTGTAAGAACAACAATGTATCGAAATTTGTTGGAGTTTTACAGAGTTAGTCCGGGAACCACTTGATATATCTATGTGGACGCAGACTATAACATACGATCACGCAGAAATCATTAATAAAACGCGATGTTGACATACTATTGCCATTTGGCACATTGCCATATTAAGATTGCTATCACTAAAAGCAAAATCCTGTGTTGCGATTTGTTGGTACTCTGTTGAGTTTGTCCCGGAATTTTTTTGATAATCAACGTACAGTGGAACCTGGGAAATTTGAATTATCCGGAAAATGCCGTAAAATACTCTTGATACTTGAGGGTACTCTGTGGGTGAGAACGGAAAGAGGTACGGAAAGAAACTGTGAAAGAGTGCGGAAAGAGTAGTCTGCGATTCGCATCGTCAAGCAGGTTTAGGGGTCTATTCTGGTACCCCCGTTTGGGGGTGGGACGTCACTTTTTCCGCACGTTAGCAACGGGAAAAGTGACGTCTCCCAACCCAACCGGGGTACCAGAATAGACCCGTTAGTTCTTCACGTCAGAAGAAGATAATTGAGTTTATTTCTACTAATTGAGGTGCTGCATTTATTCTTAAATGCCAGTTCAAATGCTTCTTTAAAGTTAGGAATAAACATTAGACTTGTTTCTGATTCGTCATTGTTATTTTTCTTTCATTTTTTAATAAAAAGTTTTCAGAAAATTAAAAAAACATGTTCGGATTCCCGAGGTTCTACTGTACATATAAGCAATGTATATGCCAGAGGTTTCTGTTCCTTGGTTTCCATCGCCACACTAGTTTTTAGATATTGGCATGATCCGTAAATTTTTTCTAAGTGGAATCTTCCTGTGATTCAAGAAGTCTTTAATTAAACAAAGACTTTTCTAGCTGTTTCGTCATTATTTCAGGAAAATCTGGTCTTTTTACATTAAGTTCATCGTCATCAGAATGCTTGTTCACATTTTGCATTATTTCTACATCTGTCAATATTTTTTTATAGTTGTACAATCAACAGTGTTTAAAACCTTTTGAATAATGTTAAGTTTCTTTATCTACAGGAATACGAAGAGTCTTTGGAAGCATAACCATGAAAGTTCTGAATTATATTTCCTTTCTAAAAACAGGTTAAGGAGGGTTTGAGCTTAAAGTAGCTGGAAACAGCAGGATAATAATAAAATGCAAAAATATGCAATTCCTTGCGATCATGGGATTCGATATAGACAGGATCGATTATAATATCATTTTCAGAGTATTTTCTTGTTTTGAAATTAAAGCAACATTACAAATCTAATTTTCATGTCGGCATAAATAAGTATATAATTGTCTAACGGCGAATTAATGGTGATTGAAACTGTTCGTATTGCCAGAAGAGCATATTTCTTTTCGCATTCCATAAAACCTATTGGCGATGTAAATCTAAAACTGTTTATTTTGAGTCTTTTCTGTTTATAAATTCATAAATTTTCATTACAAAGTTTTCAATTCAGCTGCAAGTTTGTTATTTTAAATTTCAAGCATTGCTGGAAATCCGAGTGCCCTCACACTTTTCAATGCATTTTATGATTGTGAATTTAAGTCATATTACTCATAACAATTTTTTAACAACATATGCTTTAGTAATGTTTATTAATTTAAGGTTATCAAATCAACCATGCTAATATATCTATATTATTATATTATATATCTATTGTAGACATACCATACGGTAAGTCTACAATAGGTTTAGCTATTTTTTGATGCTCATAATCACTTAACCATGATTTGCGGAAGAACAATGATTACCAAATTACATAAGAAATGATGCTTTTTAAAGCAAAGTATAAGTAAATAATGCACTTCTTGAAAAGCACTACAACCTTATAAAACATAAAATAACATCATAAATAACAAACAATTACTAACATTTTAGATATAAAAGTAAAATTCTATTATTATTGGATAGAAATTTCATCTTTAAATTATTAGATCAAACAACTTATTTCGTTCAGAAGCTTTCTACTAATTATCCAATGGCACTTAAAGTATCCGACTGTGTTCGGAGACAATTTTTTGAAAAATAACTTACATATATTTTTAATGTTATATTCCAACTCTATATGTTTTAAAACTTTGAAAATATTGTAAAATTAGGCTTTCAAAATAATATATTTTTAAAAAAACTGAGAAATTTGAAAAAAATGACTAAAATATTTACCTTACGCTAACAGCCATAGACAAAATCATATTCTAAATATACATAAATCCTTGTAGGAGTACATTTTTATGACAGCAGTTATCTGTGTTATGCTCTAAAATATTTCTTTTACTTCAAAATAGTTTTGAGATATAGCTGAACATAGTTACTAAACTGGAAATTTTTCATAAAAATATTTTTCGTTTATATTTAAGCACTTAAAAATAATACTTGATTTTAAAATTGACCTTAGTTTTTAGAGGAAAACATCAAGCATGTTACAAAAAGCAATCCCAGAAAATTTCATATCAATACTTGAATAACAGTTTGAGAAATCATTGTTACGGTCGACAGTTTTCCCTCAAAAATATCATTTCTCAGAAAACGCATTTAAAGTTTTCATGCAACATAAAATAATGCTTACAGTTCGGTAATAAAATAGCTGTAACTCCATTTGTAATTCATGTAGAGTAAAAAGTGAGACAGTTTTAGAAAGCTGATTAAACAGGCTACAAAATTAAGTCATAATTTCTTTTGATAATTTCATCAAAAACGACGATTTTAAACCAGTCGTATACCTTAAGGGAATTAAACATTTCGAATCTTCAATATAAAACAAAACCTCATACGATTACTTTTATTACATTCTGATAAATGCAAATCACGAACTCAGCTGCATCATTCAGATGGCCCCTATTTTTAAGGAATGCAAAACAGAGAAAAAAAGGCAACGGTTACATTTCTAACTGTACCGAAACTAACCAATTGTTTCAAAAACAAATTTCTCATTGAGCTTCAGCGTAAATAAGAGCCAGCCTTATCTATTAAATCTAGAAATAAACTACCAAACGCAAAAAATATGATCTTAAACCATCCACAAATACTATTTTCCTGGCTCTAATAATTGAAGGTCTCCAGCTTTTAACTCCCTTTTCCGTTTGTTCTGTAGCCGTAATAAAAACCCAGCACTAAATCTCCACTAGGAACAATATAACGGCAAACATCCAGCCCTGAAAAGACCGAACTGAGAAAGGAAAAAAAAGGCCTACGATATAAAAATAAAAGAAACATCGGTGGAAAAAAATAGACCTAGACGCTAGTTCAGACTGGAAGCAGACATCGTGGGTAAAGAAAGGAAATATGTTGTATATATAGAGGAGCAACAGATAGATAGATGGGTAGATAGATATAGGGAAGAAAAAATTGGTTTGTTGGTGGTAGCAAGGTCAACGATATTTTGGTTGGATTCTGATGTACGACAAGTTGGCGGTCACTCAACTTTTTCTCAGAAAGAATTACGGCTTCAGGAATTCTACACGTTGTTTGTATCGGAGAATGTATCTGATATTTCGAATTACTGGAGAAAGGATGGGATTTATGTAATTGATCTCCGTAGTATGAGTAAAAAGTGTGATGCGTAAGACAT